>BCLH01000393.1:86453-108443 GCA_001602315.1 Zoysia pacifica
ATTCTCATTCGAGTTTGGTGGTTTTCGGTGTCACAGTTACCATGTCGTCAGGGCTACGAGTGGTGGCCGCGTTGCTTGAGCAATCGGTATCCCGGCTTGGCCACTTGCCACCCCTTATTATCGTGGACTCGTGAAGGCCATGGCACCGTTTTGGTTTCTTTCCTGATACTACCAGTAGCCGATAACACCGCAGAAGGGCAATTTTGACGGCGAGAGCTCGTGGCAGCGGTGAACCGGACCCTGCACCCACTCATAACCATTTACAGCGTCACATGGGAATGAACAGCTGAAGAGGCGACATGTAAAGCGGCGGTGCTGGCAACAGCAAAGACGCAGTGACGGAAACCAGACATTCGTGTGGTAGCTCTCCATCAGACATGACGTGTGATCCCAGCCGTGGATTCTAGAGTAGTAGCATCTTTCTTCCCAGCCACTTGACGCCGTCGTTCGCGGAGCCGTCGCCGTCGCCCTCATGGACCGACGTGCCCGGAGTAGCCGTCAAACTTGCAGGAATTTGCGTCGATCGAGTGGCGCCTGGAGCGAGGCCGCCTCAGCCTGAGGACTGGAAGGCGGGTACTATGACCTGACAGGTGATGGAACACGGAGATGCAGGAACCGGAATAGGCCAGAGAAACTGTGTGATTGGTTTGCTTCCAAGCACAGCTTGGCTCGCATATTGGAGCCAGATGGAGCTGAGATAGGCCTATCTCAAAGCATGCAACTGAGTAACGTTTGGTTGGTTGCATCACAGCATACAGAAAAAACAGAGACGCTGATTGAATAGCTGCATGAACTGAAAAGTTTTGAAATCAAAATTTGAATTTGAATTTGATTTAAATGTATTCCTTATGAGGCAACATGAAAAATTTCAAAAGCACTTAATCATAAATAAAATTTTCCCTATAGTAGGCTTGCTAAGATGAATTTAGGTTATTTTTATCAAATTTTTATGAAAGGTTTAGATACCTTAAAAATTCAAACTGTTTATCTAATAAGTCATCTGGGAAGAATTTTTATTTAATTTTTTCACATATTTTGGTATTTTTTAAGTTTAAATAGTCGCTATACGTTTTAACTCCCACTATTAAAATTAGCATAAATGTTAGAGGTCTAAAAATATACTAATTATTTTTTAATACAAGTTTTAACTGGTTGAACCGTTCGTCAGCCGGCCAACACGGACCTGGCTTCGGAGATAGGATACTCATCTGCGTTTCGTTGGAGCCTGGCTGAGTTCGGTCTTTTGCATGCGGCCATGCAGGCACTCTGCAGCAACCGGGTAACCAGTTTTGATCGTTCGAGTCTGCACGGGACGAGCCTGCCTACGTGTGCATCAGGGCAACCAATCGCCCCGGGTTATAGCTCCACGAGACGCCCACGCGACCGACCGGATGCCAGAACGCGCCGGCACATGCTCTCGGCGCCCGTGTGCGCGCCGCACCCGCGACCTGAGCACCTGGCCCCTGCCGTGGCCCGGCAGTTGGGAAACGTCTCGGCGCGGCTCAGCTCCGAAGACGACGCGATTTCGTGTGCCGTTGGAGAGCCTGGCTGCCTTGCGGCTACGTGCGCGAAGGCGACACGGCCACACGCGGGTGCTGCCGAGTAGAGAGCCGCACGCCCACACGGTTGCGGTTGGTTGGCGTCCCGACTCCCGCGCGAGTCGCGACCGAGGAGTGCGAGGAGGTGCGTCTTCCGCAATGAGTGAGCAACTCCCTTGTCGTGTACCGTTAGGAAGCCGCGCCGAGAATGGTTTGTCTTTCCTCCTTTCTTCTGGATGGATGGATGGATGGATGGCGGATACAGCGATCCTCGGAGGACGTGCCCTGATCAGTGTCATGGTGAACGTACGCGGAATGATTGGGTTGGGGGGGGGGGTACGTGTCGATGGTACGTGAAACTTCCAGAAGGCCAACAACAGGTAGAGTAGTGGATGGCTTCAATCCATTTATTTATAGCATTATTCCATTTCTATGGAACCACAATCTCAATACACGAAAGCTGAGGCATAACTCTGAGATTTCCTTGCGCCACGTCGCTAGCATTTTCGCTGTTGAATCCTACCGTGTGTGATCCAACGGTTCCTGTGGCCTGGAAAACGTCGGTCACTCAGAAGGTTTCTAGACTCTTCATCTACCGTAATAAAACCAATCGCTTTCACTGGAGCACTTTGTACGGTCACTCGCTTTCACTCCGAGCACCTCTCAGTCACTTTCGAAACAACTTCTCCAGTTCACATCTAAGCCCGTTCCAGCTATCAACTTGACCCAAGCCGTAGGTAGCTACCGGCATTGTCAGATAGGAGAGCGTTGAAACACATGCGTCGAGATGGAGCCCAACCGGCGCAAGCCACCTCGGCGCCGCAGGGCCACAGACCACCGCCGGGCCGCCTCCGCGTCACACTGTCGCGCGCCGTCCCTCACGAATGTGCGCACGACGAGGTAGAAGGCGGAGCCCCGCCCCCCCGCCGCAGGACACCACCGGCCGCCTCCGCGCCATACAGCAAGGTCACCTTCGCGCCGTGAGCCGCCGTCGGGCGGGCTGCCTGCGTGCCGCACAGCTGGGCCATCTCCGTGCAACACGGCAGAGAAAATGGCCTGAGCTCCACGTGATAGATACCATGGATTGGAGTCCTCTAGCTCGCTTGCCACACCTCTGCCTTTTTATTTGTATGTATTGTGCTAACCTCACACGAGCCACCCTTGTACAAAGCTCTAGCCTCCACGAAGGCAATGACATGCATACAATTTGTTTGTGAAAATAGCTCAAAGAATACTCCTGTTCAACATACTAACTGATTAGCGCTTTTTTACTCCTGTACCACTAGCAAAGTTAATGCACATGAGGCATTTATGCCATTAAATCTGGCAGACAACTATCCAGCAGACAACTGCTAGTTCCGACTTAGCCAGCAACAAACAAAGTGTTTTTCACAATATCAAGCGTATGCTAACCGATGGTCTTCTATGTGTTCTTTATTTTCATCCAATTCGAAGGTACTATTTTATCTACCAGCAGTTGCATAGTGATAATAGATTGTAAGTGGAGAATCCAAAGGTCACTAAACTCAAGTCATTTGACCTCGATCAAATGGTTTGTTCCAGATATCCTTTTTTTTTAGATTTATATTACAAAGACAGCTTGTGCCTTTTTTTAGATTTCTAGATGAAATGTATACGCATCTCCATTTTCTAGGATTCCTATTATAAAGATTAATAGCCAAAATTCTTTTTATTGATATATAACCAATTTAAGCCTCCTTCAGCCATATATAACGCTTTTTTAATTAACAGAAAATAATGATGAAGATGAAAGCCGCAATGAACAAAAAAAAAAAAGTGAAAAAGCAACGCTCAGGAGGAGTATATAAAGGTTAAGGTATGTTAACAAATATTGACACCTATCATTAACATGATAACATGCACAATTCTAACACTACATATATTATTTTACTTTTGGTAGGTCATCCTAGGCTGCTCTTTTGCTATAAAGATGACCCAGCAGATCTTTTGCTATAAATAGGACTCAGGAGAAAGTTAACTCCATGTCTAATATTTTGCTGTACATATTTCTGAGTTTAAACGCATGATAAAGTTAACTCTATGATCTGTCTTTTAATGATGTCTAATATTTTGCTGTACATATGTCGGAGTTTAATCTCAGGACAATGTTAACTCCATGCTCGTCTCTTGGTGTAGCGATGACCAATAACAAACTCCATTGGTCATATTTTGGTTTGTACATATTAACAACATATGCACAATGACAAACTCAATTATATGGTTTATCTTTTCCTATAAATATTTTTCAGTTTGATCTATATGTTCTGTTACTTTTATTATTGGATATAAGACTATAAATATATTAAACTCTTAAAGTAATGTATAATTGAATCAAATATGTGGCAGTGGATAAAACGCATGGCGCGGCAAAGCCGCGCCTCTGTTTCTAGTTAGACCGAGGACAAGGGCTAGTCTCCTTTCGTCATTTGCAAAAAAAAAAAAAAAAGAAGTATTAGCACCTCTTGTCCTCCATTTGCATTGTATATACTCGTGTCTTAATTTAGCACAGCGGATGGATAATCCCTTAGCTAGCTTCAACCTGTTCCAATAACAAACCGGCGAAAGCGCGAATTAGATAGCGTCCTCGCGTCTTATCCGGCTCGACGAGGATATTAGTGACTGGTGCAGATACATGCAAGCTCCACTTGAAGCTGTTTAGTCAAATTCATTTTGTTTGACGAAGTAGTGTTTGGTTCAACTTTAGTAACGATATCGCAATCGTAATCAAACACGAGTGTAATCAGAATCAATGTTTGCTAATATAGACTTTGTTTGGTTCAGTTATGTATTCGATTTAATGCATTGTTTGGTTGAGAAAAAAATATAACATACTCAAATCAAATATGAAATCTACTCTTTTCAAATTTTTAACACAACATTTTCGTGACATACAAATCCAAAACTTTTACGCCTGTGATGCCGGTGCCGGGGTTCGACCGCGCCAGCGCGTAGTCCAGCGTCGCGCGATTGTACCCGAAGTATGGGTACGGGTTCACGATGAACGGCGACTTGCTCTGCTGGTGGAACTCCAGCATTGGCGCGAACACCGCGCGGTCCAGGCCGTCGCGGAACCGGCACATCGACGGCGGCCCGGGCGGGAACACGAGGATGCCGAGCGAGTGCGGCGTCGAAACACGGATCTTGCGGAACCCTGCCGCGACGAGGCATGGCCGGGACCAGGTTGCCGATCAGCGCCTGGTCGCCCGTGTCCACGATCTCGTTCCCGACGGCGACGAGCGAGATGTCCGTGGCGGGGTAGAAGGGCTTGACGTTGGCGGCCACCAGCGCCGCCGCGCCGTCCGCGGTGGCGAGCTGCGGGATGTCGCCGTTGCCCGCGGTGACCACGGGCTTGATGCCCGTGCCCGCGAACGCGCGGACCATGTTCGGGTTCGCGTCGAACAGCTTCACGCGGTTGATGCTGGTGCGGGATGTCGCGTCGAACAGCTTCACGGCGGGGACGACGGGCAGCACCGGCGAGGACGACGGGCGGCGCGCCAGCAGGGACGACGGGCGGCGCACCGGCGAGGAGGGTTGCGCAAGCCGGCAGCTGTCGGGGAGGGCGAGCAGCAGTGACGATGGAAGGTGATTACTCCGTAATGAATGTGATTACAAAGGGGAAAAGGATGTTTCAAAGTATAATTTATGTCGCTCTTGACTTTTAAATTTAACTTTGATTATTTATTTTATAAAAAAATTTGATAAATTTTTTATATTTTAATATAATTTAATTTATTATTATAGTTATTTAATTACAAATTAAAATTTTACATATTTAAATAAATTTAAATAAATATTCAAAATTAATTAAAAAAATCAATAACGATATTAATTTAAAAATACCTTACAATTTCACCAACCAAACAACTACAGAGTTCTTGTATTCATTAACATGCGCTCGCCGGCAGGGAGTGATCATCAGGGGAGTTAAATGTACGACGACGAAAGGCTAAAAAAAAAAATGTACGACGACGACGGCATGGAGATAGGCTCGACTGTCTGCCTTTTCACCTTTGAGCATTATTTCAGAATCCCTTTTTTTCTTCACTAGTGCTAGCAATTCCTTTTTCCTTTTCCGATGCAGACCGAAGAAGAAGAAGAGCTTGCTCGCTAGCAAAGCCTGCTCCAAACCAAACAGGAAGAATATTTCTTTACGCCATGTTCTCTGATACTTGTGGCACTTGTACCCCGTGGTTTCAGTTCGTTCTTCGTTCTCAAGATATCCCAGGCTCCCGTCCAACCTTTCTTTACGCGCTTCCTAGACGAATTACGAGTGATATATAGGAGTATTTTGACTTTCTTCATGGTGACGGTGTGGACCAACGAACCATATCGACAGTATACACTCTGGTTGAGCCCGACCTACATACAATGACTTGTGAATATCTTTTCCATGTTAGTGTATGTATAATGCATGCCGTCGAACATTTTCCCTCGTGCTTCTGGTTTAGCTAGCATTACTTCAGTTTTCGTACTTCTAATACCTTGTGAGTCCTTCCAAGTTGGATAGAATCGACAATTCGATACTTCCTCTGTTCAGCTTTTGGTTGTCGTTTCCGATTCAAAATTTGGGCTGCTCACAGCTCTGTTGAGTTGGTTGGAGTGACATCAAAAACAGAATTAAGAAAAAGAGTATTTTGAATAGAAAATACACATGAATCCAAAAAGAACGTCCGCCAGGCGATAACTGATCAAGTGGCATAACGATCAGTCCAGTGGATAAGCACCAGCACATTCCTTCGATAGAGTCGAACTAATTACACATCGCCGTACGTGATGACTCGTTCCATGCGTGCGTTCTACGGTGCCCAGCAGGCCAGGCAAACGACCGAGTTGCTCGCCTCGCGGCCACCGTGCGTGGCGCCTGGCGCCTGGCGCGGCGCGGCGAGACAAATCGAGAGGCGGCAAGGCAGCCGAAGCAAACAAAAGCCGGCTCCCGCCCGGCGCCGCGTGTCCGTGTCCCCACCCCCGGGCGTCCCAAGCCTCTCGACCCCACCCCCCGAGCCGGCGCGGCCCGGGAGCCGCACGCCCGCCCGCCCAACGGCGCCGCACCGACGAGCCCTTCTTCGTTCGTTCCAATGGCGGCGGCCTTCCTCGCGGCGGCGTCCGCGTGACATGATCCCTAGCTCCGTGGGGGACAAAGAGAGAATATCCGCGCGCCCGAATCCTCCTCGCCTGCTCCCAACCGCAAACCTCTCTCGACTCCGCCACCCTCCTTCCCCTGCCTCCGTCTCCCCGCGGTGCCCACCGCCTCCTCGTCTAGCCGCGCCGCGAGGCGTCCGCGATTGGCTGCGCGCGCTTGCGGAGCCCCGGATCTTTGGCCAGGTGCCTCTCTCTCTCCTCTGAAATTCCTGCTTTATTTCGATGCTTGTGTGTGATCGTTCTCTCACCCTCCCTTTACTTCGGAGGCGTGGCTGTTTTGAAACGTTGCGACGGTTTGTGATTTTGCGGAGAGGCGAGATATTCGTGGGGGTTCGTTACGTACGCCTTACCGAAGCGTCTGGTTTTTTCCTGCTCTGCTCGAGGTGTTCGAGAGAGGTAGAGAGAGGGATCGCGGGAGTTTCCAATTGAGCATGCATCAGCTTTGTTTCTTACTAGATTTGAGTTAGGGATTTCGGTCATTAATGAAGTGTGACGACCTTCCTGTATTCGACAACAGATGACTTCTGCAGTTTTGGAACCATTCCGTGATTGTTTCTTTTTATGGTATAAAACAGTTGGCAAATTGGGGATTATTTCCTACTGGTTGCAGTATTAGTTAGTGATCATGCAAAATTTGTGGGAATTCTGCACCTTTATTCCGGAATTTCATGTAAATCAATAATCTGGCTGAATGAAGGTGCACTGTTTTTTTTTTTTTTTGGCTGACCTTCTTGAATGAGTTATTAATGTTGTTTTCCTTCTTCTTTTTTTTTTTTTGGTTCTTTCAACAGGAAGGTGATAATCGGTGCAGTGTACAGGAATTGTGAATTTAGTTTTGCCACTGTTGATCTCATCACACCAACTTGGTTAGAGTCAGACTCTTAGTGAGCATGGCGCCTGCAGCGGCAGCAGGTGGTACTGGGATTGAGAAAGTGCCACGCATGGCCAAGTTCCTCTGCAGCTTTGGAGGCAGTATCCTACCCCGCCCATCTGATGGGTGTCTCCGGTATGTTGGCGGTGAGACTAGGATCGTCATGTTGCCACGTGATATATCATATGCTGACCTAGCAGTGCGGATGAGAGAGCTGTACAAAGATGCTGATATCATCAAATATCAGCAGCCTGATGAGGATCTAGATGCCCTGGTCTCGGTTGTGAACGACGATGATGTAGTGAACATGATGGAGGAGTATGACAAGATCATTGCCGCAGGGGAGCCGTTCACTAAGCTCAGGATTTTCTTATTTTCACAGCATTTGGATGATGCTGCTGCATCAGCTGCTGTGCACTACAATGTAGATGAGAGGGAAACAGAGAGATGGTATGTAGATGCGCTCAATAGCCTTGGTGACGTCAGATCACCTTCCTCTCCTGTGTGTGTTGAGCAGCTTTTTGGTATTGGAGGCAATGAGTCAGGGATTCCTGATTTTGCTGGCTTGAGGCATTTGAATGTTCCTCGTCCATCACATAACCAGAGGTATGGAGAGATGGATTCCCCTTGGAGCCCTGCCTATGTCTCCCCAGGTCAGTATGGTGTCCATGATCCTAAGGATTTTCCCATTTCACCATCATCTGCAAGGTTTCAAGTTGGGGCGGAGGATTTTGATGAGACGATTTCTGATGACTTTGTAAGGCAGTCACCAAAGTATCGGCATTACGAGACTTCTCATTCACCATCACATATTGATAATCTGGTCTGGCTTCCACCTGGTGCTCTGGTTCAGCAAAATGCTGGCTTTCCAGATAATTTGGGTCGTCCTAACAATTTTTCGGATGGTAGCGCTGTGTGCGATCAATGCCGCTCATCTTTCCAGAAGGGTCAAGGTTCAGTGACGGATCCTCGCTATATAGATCCTCGTTGGACTCGGCCAGTCCAACCACATTTTGATTGCTGCCACCCTTGTGAGCATTATGTGGGAGGTCAGGATGTTAGACTGGATAATGGTATGTATGTCAAAGAGCAAAATGGTGGTCATGCTCCTGTGTTTTATAATGAGCCCTGGCATGTACATGCCAGCCAAAGTCATCAAAGATACGAGGATCAAAGGCTGCATCTTGCTGGTAATGGTAGACTGATTGAGCCATACATTGTTGACAGCAACTCTGTAAATTCTGCATTTGCACCAAGCAAAGTTTATGACATGCATTCAGCATCTCATGGTCGTTCTAGCCATGAAAGTCCCCACTATTCCCATGGCAGTTCTGAGGTTACAAATGATTCATATCACAGCCAACAAGTTGGAGGTGGTGGCTCATATGTGCAGCCATCAGGCTTTGAAGAATCCACTGGTCAGCATTACAACCATTCGCCAACATATGGTGCAGATTCTTTTTACCAAATGCAGCAGAATTTGCCACCACTTCAATCTCTGAGGAGGAGAGCAAACAGCCCTGTTCGCACTGGATCACCGTATGACTCGCCACAACTGCCAAAACCAAATGGGGGTGTTAACACCAACTATGTTAGAAATACGAGTGATGCTAATTCTAGGATACCAGGTCTACCAGCATACGATCGAATGCCAAACCCATGGGTTTCTCCCGACGGAAACCTACCATATAGAGTTGTTGGACATGATGTTCCTGCTGCCATGGAAAATACATTTGCTCTTGGTCCGAGGTCTAATCTGACTACTGCTCAATATGTTCAGCCTTTCGTTGCCCCAGAATCAGTCCAGCATCAACCAGGAGCTCCATTGAGAGAGGTTCATCCTGAAAGAGGGTATGCTGAACCCATGCTACAATCACATAATGATGGCAGAGTAGCTGTTTCTGTGTTGCCCCCTACTAATGAATTAACCAGGCTGCATAGTAATGCAACTCCTTCACCTGCTGTGAATGAACCAAGCACCTTGCCCCCACATGTTGGATCAGTACATGAAGTTGATCTTAAACAGGGGGAACCAACAGAACATGAAAGCAAAATAAAGCAGAACGAGGCTGGGGCTTCAGCACTGCAGGAATGTGGAGATATTTCTGAGGACAGGTTGAATTTCCTTCCTGAGTTGATCGCCTCTGTTAAAAAGGCTGCACTGGAAGATGCTGCTGAGACACGGATGGCCCAACTGGATGTTAATGCTGTTGTTTCACCTGTTCCTGATGATGACAACAATGGGAGGAAACAGGATGAGGCAGTTGCTGGTGTAAGTAATGATTTAAATATTTAATATTAACCATATTAACTTTTGAAGCATATTAATTAAATATTTTTTTGGTTCTGCAGAATAATGATGCAAATCAGGATGCTGATGTGCATGGTAGCTCTGACCAACATAAAAGTTCCAAGATTGAGGCTACAAGTGCTGAAGCTGAGGCTTTATCAAAAGGACTACAGGTATTTTTTCTGACATCTACATTTGTAGTGCTTTCTCCAAATTTATACCTTATTGGCTTATTTCGCACTTATACTGTTCATTGACCATGCAGACTATTAAAAATGATGATCTGGAGGAAATTAAAGAGCTGGGTTCAGGCACCTATGGGGCGGTCTTTCATGGTAAATGGAGGGGATGTGATGTTGCCATTAAAAGAATAAAAGCTAGTTGCTTTGATGGAAGACCATCTGAGAGAGAGCGTTTGGTATGTTTAATTTTCTTATTAGGTACTTCTACTTTAGGATTCATACATTTGGATATTTGCAATCATCTTGGGAAGTATTGATTCCTCACAATCACTCAGTATTATGACTGAATAAATACAATTAACTTTGAACTTTCGATTTTGTGCAAAATGATTCTAGTTCAGATTTATCTGATTTTACAGATTGCGGATTTCTGGAAAGAAGCTCTGATCCTGAGCTCACTTCACCATCCAAATGTGGTTTCGTTCTATGGTGTAGTCCGTGATGGTCCGGATGGAAGCTTAGCAACTGTTACTGAGTTTATGGTGAATGGGTCTCTGAAACAGTTCTTGAGGAAAAAAGACAGGTACTGATTAAACAACCGAAAGAATTTGATCTCCTCGTTCCAGTTTCAACTTCTAATAAAAAAGCAATTTTGCAGGACAATTGATCGCCGCAAGAGAGTAATATTAGCCATGGATGCTGCATTTGGCATGGAGTATTTGCATGGGAAGAACATAGTCCATTTTGACCTCAAGTGTGAGAATCTACTGGTGAACATGAGGGATCCTCAGCGACCAATCTGCAAGGTTTGATCATCAACAGTTGCAGTTGTTGTTTTCCCCCTTCTAGGGAACTCTCATTGCCATGGTGGACATCTTTGCCTGACTTTCCCCCACACACAATACTTTCTTATTAGATCGGTGATCTCGGACTATCAAAGGTCAAACAGCATACTTTGGTATCTGGTGGCGTTAGAGGAACCTTACCATGGATGGCACCAGAGCTTCTGAGTGGGAAAAGTAACATGGTGTCGGAAAAGGTAAATGCTGTCTTATAGGCAGTAAGGACCTTTCAATTAATTATATATTGTTTGAATTGTAAACTATGCTCCGCTTTTTGTGTGTTCTAACAAAGCCAATTTTATATGCTCCATAGATTGATGTCTATTCATTTGGTATTGTCATGTGGGAGCTGCTTACTGGGGAAGAGCCATACTCTGACATGCGTGCTGCTGAAATTATTGGTAATGTCCAAAGTTCTCTATAGTAAAGTAGAATACTATGCCTTGATCTCATGGCACATTTCTCTGTATTTAGATTTTCCTTTTGGTGCTAAGTAACTACTAGTGAACTCAGAACTGGAAAAAGATGTTTTTTAGGAATACTGGGAAAAATATTGAATGAAACTTGAATTCTGAAAGACTTATTTAAACCGCTGTAATGGAAATTGAGTCAAATGTGAGTCCCCTGGTGTCTTCCAGTAATAAAGGCATTGTAATTAGGTAGTGAACCTTAGTACAGGGCTAGTCTGTTGTTGCATTTTTGTACGTTGTGGTGCTGAACCTGGAAATGGTAACTGACAGCTGCAATATCCCTGGAGGTATTTTAACACCTAGGCATAGCCATGTGAGTACATTTCCAGAATTTGTTTCCCATTTAGATTTTCCTGGGGTATCATGATTTTATCTCTATGCACAATGAATCAGACAAGTCTGTTACAATAATTACCATGAATTTACCTCAAAAAAATAATTACCATGCCCTTGTCCTAGACAGCTGCATGTGCTATTCTACTGTATTCATTACAGATTTGCTGATTTATTTTGTGCTTATGAATCTATTGTTGCTGCTTGTAAATTCGTCATTGCAATGATTTAATTTATCATGCTTTTTTTTCTAGGGGGCATTGTAAACGATTCTCTACGTCCTCAGATCCCTTATTGGTGTGATCCTGAGTGGAAAGGGCTAATGCAAAGCTGCTGGGCCAGTGATCCAGCTGACAGACCCTCCTTCACTGACATATCTCAAAAGTTGAGGAAAATGGCTGCTGCGATGAATGTGAAGTAGTTCACAAGCTATGAAGGCTGCCGTAAATGTTCCCCCATCCAATTTAGTGATTATTATCATTACAAAGGAAGGCAAAGGTCGAACCAGAGTACACATGTTTTTGGCATCTAGTTTACCCTACATCACGCGATAATACTTTAATTACTTCATGGAAGAAATTTTTTTTCGAAGATGCTCTGGAGCATGCTGAACTTGAGTTTTTTGTTGTGCTCCCTATATAATAAATTATAGAAATGATTAGTAATATCTGACATTTCCGTTTCCTGTTTCAGGTATGTTGTCCTGAAGCTATCATTTGCCTTCCGCTGAAAACAGTTGATATGTATTGTATCATCTAGATGGATGATGGGAACTGTTGGACTATATAATGTAAATAAGTTTTGACTTGCTTCATCTGGCTGGCACATGTTAGATGTGCCAGTGATTGGCACCGTTCAAAGCTGGACACAGTTATCTTTTTTTTTTCCCCTACGAAATTGTGTCCTAGGAGAGTTACGGAGTCAAGTAGGGATATCTTTTTTTTTTCAGATGTAAATAGCCTACGAATAAGAATTTTTATAGAGTTTACCCTGTATATAGTATATCAGTGTCACCTCTTCTACGATCCTGGGTCTGGATATTCTTTAATCCCCGTTGCAGGAAATGTAATGGGTCAGGTGTGCACGTGTGAATATATATTCCTGAAACGTGTTTTACGTTTACAGATGACCCATTTGCTGGAAAATTGAGGAACATGGCTAGCCCAATCCCAGTATGATGGTAGATGCTACTAAAGGATTGGTGAAGTCACTGTCCAAAGATGGACAACGAGCTATTTTGCTATGATGTCGCCCGAGTGTCATTTTGTAATGGTGGAAGATTAGTTCCACAGTTTTTTTTTGCTGACCTTCTGGAATTAAGTTCCATTTTTTATGCGTTGTAAAGCGCCCCTGGGACGGAAGTCCACCAATTTTTTTTTCAGACACAATGAGGAAATATGTTTAGGTAGCTCTACTCCATGAATATATGGGCCTTTGTCCTTTGCTTTTTTTTTCTGCATTATTTTTTGGTGTTCTTTACATCTCTCTTGCTCAGTGGATTTCGGAGCTAATAACTTGATCTTGCAGTGACACGATGATATCATTAAGGAATCAATGTTACGATCTTTATCAACTACTCCGTCCATGTATGATAGGCGCATTTCTAAAATGAAACTTTCCAGGATTGATATGCGTATTGCTGTCCAACGCCACCGATCCATCTCGTGGTCTCGTGGAGCACGTCAGGGCCTGTTTGGCGGGGTAATTAGTTAATACGACGAGCTGCTCGGCCATCAAACAACCAATCGGCTTTCTTAGATTTCCAGCGAGCCCACACTGATCACTGTTTCACCTCGATAAATGGCAACTGGACTAAGGTGACTTATTTCTTCTCCTTGGTCTCCGTGAAATCTCAAATACGTTTATCAAAGATGGACGGAGGGGAGTATTATCAAATATCAGCATCAGAGCTATTTTACAACAAGCATGGTTCATACGGATCACTTTAGGGTACGCATGCTTTTCTTCTGTCCGATCATCGCATCACTTCACTGATTAGCCTAGCAAACCTACAAAATCAACAACAATCAACTTGTTCACCAAACCTCACGATTAGCTCCTACTAACACTAATTTAGTTTATAGCCGAAATGCACTCAAAAGTCAAAAACATTAACAATCGAACGCGGGCCGCCATTCCGCATCCGCTTTTCGTTCTCTTCTGCGTGTTGCGACGCACTGTTGAATCAATGAACAGCTAACGGACGGATGAGCTGAATAATTTGGGTCTCGGTTTGTGCGCGTAGGTGACAAGTCAAAAGCATGCTTGGGAGTTGGGACAGAGAAGAGGCACGGCGAATCATTGATGGAAGGATGGATATTCATAGCAGGTTCGGCGTAGCTTGGCCTCTTCTCCGGAGTTCAGAGACACACCAGCTAGGCCTCTGGATAGAGTGTTTATGCAACAGCATAAATGGATTGATTGATTGCAAGTTAATCAGTTGTTAATTGGTTCTTGTTTGTGTTCATTTGATACCGGAGCCAGGGTAGTTTCCATACCAACAAGATGTATCAATCTCATTTCCCTAGGGAAGATCGGCTTAGATGAAAATATAACTGATGCTGCATCTGATCCAAGATTTCTGGCTCTGGATCAGCTGCAACTCAGAAGCCACAACTGGGATTTGAAAACACTGATCCTGCAGATTGCCGCATTGCTTGCACTGCACTTCCCCTTGTCTCTTCGCGCTTCAGACTCGAGCTTCAGAAAACCAGGAATTGTGTACGAGGCATGCGTTGGCTCTGTTCTCTTGGTTGCATATGAAAAGACAGAATTTGACACAGCGGCAAGCTGGAGTCTTTTCTCCTCCGTGCTAAGATAATCAGCATTAGGTCCTGTCCTGGCAACGCGACGAATGGAATCTCCAAGTGAGATATCTCCAGCACGGGTCCATTAAGACACATGCAACAAGTAACCACTCTTTCTTTGGTGGCACCGGCGGCCACCTCGCCATCCATTGATCTGCTTGTCCTTGCCCTTCGCATCACAAGGCCAGAGCTAGAATTTATCAGGTCTGCAGCCCTGCCCCTGACGTCAACCTGATTACACCACGCCTAACTGGTGAGTTGTGCAGCAGCATATACCCTGTTTTGGCAGAACCGATCGTGACCGAGATGTTGAGGTAACAGTAACAGTACTGGCTTATCTCGTTCTGTTCTTTGCTAGCAACTGGTCAAACAGACGTGCTTCAGTCTCAAGCAATTAGCGTCAGTGACAGGCTTTTTCTTTTCCAGCGCTAAGAAATATCTTGTCGGTTAAATCGGTCAGCCATCACTGTGTGCAGACAGTGAAATGGCAGCGTAGTTTAGCTTGTCATAATTTGGAAATGATACTGTATCACAATTTTTATATATATTATGACAAACGATAGCACATGAATGGAAGAACCCTAAAGGCGGTGGGCGGATAGGCTCCCGGTTGACGTCCGGATCGATTAATCTGTCGGGGAGAAAGATTCTGAAACGGGGCGTGTGCGAGTGATGGTAAAGGAGGGAAGCTTTCGTTGATCTGATTTAATGGATTTTAGCCGTCTGCATGCCTGCCCGTCGTTGAAACGTCGACGGCACTGACCAAGACTTGGCCGGAAGCGGTCCGGTCACTGACTTACTAGCTGGTAGCGTAGCCTTTTTATCCCGGCCGTCAGTAGTTTCTGATTCCGTGGCGCCATTGCGAACACGCCCTGATAAAATGGCCGTGTTGTGCTGGTGTTCGTTTGGTGAATGCACGTCAAAGGATGTGAATATATACGTCTTAGATCTGGAGAAATTCACCGCTACTTTTGCTACGACGTCACTGTGGATGGATTTAGGTTGAAAATTCCATGTCTTTGTGGCACAAATCTATTAGACCGCCACATTGATTAATGTTACCTACCTTGTGTTTAATTTAATATAAACAAGCATGCTACATGCTTCATGACTTTGCTTTGGGGTACAGCCTATTAGGTCAAGTACTATGCAGCATGCGATCAAATGCTAGAGTCCAATGATGCTGATCAAAATGTCCAGTTATTCCCACTGCCTTTTCCTCATCTCCTTTAAATTTTTCCCCTCTCCACAAGATTTAAGACTGCTTCTTCACGTTGCTGATGGCAGGCAAGGCAATGCAAGGGGCCATGGGGAATATGACCTAGCAGGAGATGACAATCAGGAAAATAACAAATGACTCCCCAATCCTTTCTCCTTGCTACCCTAAGCGTCTTTTAATCCATCCTGCTTTGGGCTAATTTAATCTATCCTGTGGACCTGAGGATTAACTTGGATTTGCCTTTTGGGAAAGGTGGTAGCTCACTTGCTTCCGCGTGCTCAATCATCTCTGGCTTCTATGTCGCTGACAGTAGGCCAACGGGCATCGATTGAGAGGTCCATGGCCCACTGTCGGCGGACCAACACACTTTCTATCTGTTACTGGTTAGTGAACTTGGCTAACTATAAGGTCAATATTGCATGAGCGTTTTGGCGCCAATATGGTTATCTTTCAAAGTAAAGTGCTTTTGCCATTCAATTCTCCAACAGCTTCCTGTTTGGAGCTACCTCCTGCGGCATAAACTACGGGGTGCTCATCGGCCACTTGTCTGCACAGCAGCGATGAGTAAGTGAGAGCCGCCAATTCAAAGACTATTGTACTAGCTAGAGAGAGACGGAAGACTAATCGACTTGCCGTTGCAAAACCTTTTACCCTTGATGTTCCTAAATTCCATTTCACTTGGATGGTTGTTGCAGGCATCACTGTCCAATGATCATAGTTAGTTAAGAGTTGTTGGGCGTCACTGTAAATTATGACAGTTACATGCAGCCAACCTTGGAATTGATAACGAGACCAATATAATTGCTAGCAATATTTAACTGCTAGTATACTGGTCCTAAAATGGATAAATATTTACATAGCATTTAATAGCTCAACAAATTTTCCATGTTGGGTAGGTACCACAAGAAAAACGCGACTAGGAATAGCAGCATGGAGGACTGGGAGAAGGAGCACGGTCAATACAAGAAATCCAAGAACTGATCATGATCTGTAGCTCAAAACTGAAGATGTGGGCCGTATACTTGTCTGATATGATGCATGTGCATGTATGGCTTCCATAGTTCCATATCCACATACCACATGCAGAGGCAGTCAGGTGACCAGGTCGTGCACGTCTCTCTCTCTCTCTCTCATTTTGAATCTTGGGACTCTACCTGCTTTTCTTAGGACATTCGTTGAAGCTTACTAGTACTATTCAACACTGCTCGCTCTGTTTTCGTACGATCAACACGGAAAGTGACACGATCGATCCAGCAGCTGGATTTTTGCCTTTGGATATATACAATAGTAATAGCTAGTAGGAGTAGAACTTTTTGTGATGCGGCTTCGTTGTGCGCAACGACACATCTCCAGATCCTCTAGTTACACACACATTGGAATCGGATGGAGAACCGTGTCCAAGTTCGCTAGGTTTTCGCATTCATGGTGAACTGGTTCTAGTACTATTTTAACTGGCTAGTACTAGAGTGCTCCACATCTTTATAAAAATAGAAAAGCAGAAAGCTTTAGTGGTCAGTCAGACTGCTTGACTCCGGATTATAATCTAGCCATGACATTGTCAATGCCCTGTTTGAAACAGTAACTGCCGAACCAACGCAGTTTCAAACCTTGCGCCCAGAAGGTCGTGCTTCATGGTCAGTCGAGCCCATACGACACCTGCGACCAAGCTTATAATAACGGAAAAGACAAGCTTTCCTCTGCTGATCGATCCCTGCAGGCCAGATCGTCATGGATGTTAGGTCCCAAAGTCTGAAGGCTCATCTGATCCCGGCGTCGCTTGGAAGACGAAGGAGACTGCCCAAGGGGGCTGCATGCCGGCAGTGCACACAGTGGACGAAAAATGGTCATGGATCTGCGTGGATGGAGGGGAGGTCGCGCGCGACTTTGTCGATGGAGAATCGATCGATTTGATGTCTCCGGGGTAATTAAGCAAGTCTGGGGGAAGGTAGGCAACGCAGCGTGGGAAAAAAGCAGGCGTCCAAGGAGTTTTTGACACGCCAAGCAAGAGTATTTCGGATCGTCTGTGGAGGCACTGTGCTCCAGTCAATGTGTTCTATCGCTCATGTCATGTTGGTATTTCAGCCGACGAGTTCGCTGAACGAAACTAAAAGCATAGGCTGCTTGTTATCCAACTTAATTCTAGCATATATCCTTTTGCATGCATCATATATGAATCTTAGAACAAATAAACTCAACGTCATAACGTACAGATGATGATCATCACGCTATAGTGGTACACATCACTGATATGCCTTTTGTAAGTGTGCCTACAATTTACCATCCTAAAAAATGTGTAAACTTTGTAAACACAGCTTGCAATGTTAGGAAGTATTTATGCTATACAATCGAAATGGCTCCTATGTATAAGAAACAGAAGATCCTGGCCGGTGCATGGCAGGGAGGGCGCTGTGGACCAAGCGTCAGCATCACAAGGCGCCCCTGTATTTTACTCCAGGTGTCCGGCCATCCGCGGCTATAAAGCTCGGCTCTACCTTCCTGGCCTCTTCTTGACTCGCACCCCCTCATCTCCTCCTTTGCCACTCACATCTACAGCAACAGCTGCCTGTCTCGTCAAGACCATCTCCCTCTTCTCTTCTGGCCTGCCTCCTCAGTTCTCTTCTCCCCAGAGCTGCTCTCGACCGATCCAGCTACTAGCTAGAGATAGCACAGGGAAACTGATCGAAGCGTCGTCAGTCATGGGAAGGGCGCCGTGCTGCGACAAGGCGAGCGTGAAGAAGGGGCCCTGGTCGCCGGAGGAGGACGCCAAGCTCAAGGCCTACATCGAGGAGCACGGCACGGGCGGCAACTGGATCGCGCTGCCGCAGAAGATTGGTAAGTGACCGTTGGTGTTATTGTTGGTTGATCTTTGCTGAATTCGATCTGATCCGTGTGTTCTAGGCTGGTAGCAGGTAGTATCACCTATTTATGGACTAGTATTGTCATGGTGCATAAGACATGCTTGCGCATGGATGCAGTAGCTTGCTAGTCATAGTTTGGTACTAGTAGCTCCCAGTATGGGTTTTGTATTCATGCAATTTTAAAGCTAACATTTTTCACAAGCTGTGTGTGTCTAGCTTGTTCTCATCATGCCAATTTTAATTTCATCCTCCGATCCCCCTTGAACCGGATCGAAAAGATCTAGTAATTTGTTAATATCATATGTGTGTAGATGGTTTTGTCGATACAATCCACGACCTAGTTTCAGAATAATATCCTATATCGTTTGTAAAAAATATTTGATCACCAAATAAAGTTGATGTTCCATTATAGATTGATCTGTTTGTTTGTCGTGATCTGAGATCCAGCTAATTAATCACGATCAATTTGGTACTACTGAAGCAACTTCCCCTTTCGTTAGATTATAAAATACATAGTGGAAAACATGTAATTATATAAAATAAAAAGAAAAGTAGGATTTAACTAATTTTTGGCAAGATGTGTAACAAACTAGTCTGTATAGGCTTGCCTCTTCTTAGGTCTGTCCAGTAAATTCATTTCGGTATGCTAGAATTGAATTTCTGTTTATATAGGGCTTGGTAGTATTCTCCTGTTGTTTTCTCCCTGTGCTAGAGAGTATAGCTAACACTATAGCGTGTCAATAATTTTTCTTCGTTCATTTACTTTCTGAATAAACTGACTGCTTGTCAGTTTTTATGATTTGATCTAAATACGTTGAAGTGCATAAATGATTTGATCCAGGACTGAAGAGATGCGGGAAAAGTTGCAGGCTGAGATGGCTCAACTATCTGAGGCCAAACATTAAGCACGGCGACTTCACAGAAAAGGAGGAGCACATCATTTGCAGCCTCTACATTAGCATTGGGAGCAGGTAATTATCGCAAGTGCTGTTGATCACATGTGTGTGCATCTGTAACTTAGATTTTGTTATTGCTATATCTCTCTTTTTCGCTCATCATCAAACTCGATCAGATGAACAATTCCCATGCATAAACACACACGCCAAATCAAGCTGCCTGTAAACCTGCAGAAACACCCTTCGATTTTCAGGTGGTCCATCATTGCGGCTCAGTTGCCGGGGAGGACGGACAACGACATCAAGAACTACTGGAACACCAAGCTCAAGAAGAAGCTCCTCGGCAAGCGCGCGCCGTCGCGCCGCGCCAGGGCAAACGAAAGCCCGTACCTATCGACCGCGGCGGCGGGTGGCAACGTGTGCAGTACAATCAACGGCAACAACAACAGCGCGTCCATGGCCTCGCAAACCCTAAGCGCGTCAGCGCTGGAGCGCATCCAGCTTCACATGCGTCTGCAGGGCCTCTACGGCGCGTTCGGCTGCGCCGCTGGCGCCGGCGACAGCACCACCGCACCGCAGTGGCCGAAGCTCGAGACGATGCTGACAAGCATGCTGCGAATCCCGGCGACAGAGCCGGTAGACGCCGTTGCCACGACCGTGAGCGTGCACCACCAGCCCCAGCATGTCGTCGACCAGAGCCTCGCCGCCGGCCGGGCAGTCGAGACCGAGCAACTGGGCTCCACCCGCGCAACAGGCTACAACAATATGCCATGCAGCTTCGAGCGGCCAGGCAAGCCAGGGTTCTGCTCTCCCTCTGCCACCGATGCTGATGCTTCGGGCCTGATGGTGAACGGCGGGTACGGCGGCGCCGGCTTCGGTCCTCATCACAACGATATCTACGACTTACTCTACAGCAAGTACGGATCAATGTTCGGCGCCGGAGCACAAGGCGGCGGGCACATCATTCCCTCGTTGCCGGAGCTGCAGTGTCCGGACGGCGCTGCGGCCATCGTCGGCGCCGACGAGAAGTTCTCCACGTGGACCAATGCGTCCTGCGACTACGGACAGCTCCAAGGAAACACCATTTTTGGTAGCCTGCAGGACTACGCGCTTGGCGGCTAAGATCAATGATACTGGTGTGTTGTACGGTATACTAGAACACTACATTGTTGGTGTGTAATTCGGTCGGCATACGTATGTTTGGCTTCTGTTTCTTGTGTATCCAGCAAACTTGACCTTGATATACTTGTATGTATATGTGATGAATTGATATAAATACTACAGTTTCATTGCCATATACATATGTATCTGAATTTTATAAATAGCTCTGAGTAAGCAGCACTTTTGTGTGTGCATTTATTTAGTTTCTCCAGGGTAACACTACATACTCTCTACTTGTGCTTCTCTCTCTAGAACCTTCTTGAACTCTAAATTTCATTTTCGCCACCTCAAAAACATTCGTTAGTGGCCTTCGCCGTGGCGTGGTGGCGTGGTCTTTCGCTGCTTGTGCTTGGTTACTTCTTGAACGGCCATCGACTGGCTCCATTTCGAGGGGCGGGGGTGGTACCAACCACCCTGGTTGGTTCTCGAAATAACGACCCGGGCCAGGTCTCGAACGAATCTGTGATTCAACCGGCCCGCGGAGATCAGGATGGGTTGGGCTCCGGCTAGATTAATCGGCCTGCGAACACCATGGGTTTGGGCTTCGGGTCGGCTAGATCAACCGGCCGTGGCTCTCTGGATAGTTCGTTCTAGTAATAAGCCCATGGGCGCCATTTACCAAGCTAATGGACTCAGAAATTGGACCTTTTCTCCGCCTCTCAGGGAAAAAAAAAAAAGAATTCGACCTTTTCTGTTTAGTGAACAATAACGCAACTTGAGCGATTTTTTAATCGTGTCTTTTCTGCTTCTACTGATATGACACCGTTCATCCTGGTCCCTAATCATCCTGATATTAAGGTTTCAGGTGAGGCCTCCATGATCGTTTGAGATGCAACAAATATAATGATCCTGCCAGTCGCCACCGCTATAATCAAATTACGTAGCTCGGGGAAACACAGGATAAACATGGGAGCAAATACTAACACGCCGCGTTGACCTTTCTCCCTTAATTTCTGTGCCGACCATGCATTATCGAACATGAACAGCACTCTGCCGCTTGCACCTTGAGCCGCGTCCAGCAAGAAGCTCTTTCGAGTACGCAAATCACGTATAAATACGATGCAAAGCTCTTGTAAACAGGTCAACCATACCTGAGCCAGGTGATCAGCAGCAATGCCGCCTCGTCGCCGCCCCTCCATCGCGGCCGCCGCCGCTGCCACGCTGTTCCTCGTCATCCTCCTCGCCGGGACCACCGACGCCGCATGGCCCGGACACGGCAATAAGGGCGGCCCGAGCCTGGCGGCCGCCTTCCTTGCCCCGCACAACGCCGCGCGGCGCGCGGTCGGGCTGCCTCCTCTGAAGTGGGACGAGCGGCTGGCCGCGTACGCGCGCCGGTACGCGGCGGCGCGGAGCGGCGACTGCG
>BCLH01000393.1:108667-121771 GCA_001602315.1 Zoysia pacifica
GGCGTCAGGCCCTACTGAAAAAAATTGTCCAAAATGCCAAAAAGCAACGCGTTTGCTGATCACAGGATTCAGAGAAATGGTGGAACTGCTTGCCCATTTTTCTTCAACTATTTACGGGGGTGTCATGATTATATTCTTCCCGTCATATATGTATCTCTGATCATTCTTTGAGATGGTAAATGGATAAAATAAAAATATGATTTTTTATTGCATTTAGTAGTTCATTCCAAGCAAGCGGCATTACCGTTTCTGAACCAACGCCCTGAAACTTGTTAGTAACTGTGGCTGGCCTGGCAGTTCAGTGTTCAGGGACAAGTCCTCCATCGCATTTTCCTGCCGACAATCGTCGTTCAGGTTAGCAACGAGCATGTTCCCAATCAGTGCTGCTGTTGCGCCATATATATACGTACGAACATATGGAGATGACAAATGCGCGTTTTATTCCCCTGGCAGCAGAATTTCATACGTCGACCCTGTGAGGTATTTAAATTCTTTTCTCGACGTATTCTTAAATGGATCTAGTTTGTTTATGCTAATACATTGTACCAATCATGTACTCCGTGATATAATAATGTGACACGCTTATTAGCAACCTCGATATCGTGCAGCAACTGAACAATCTCAATCTCAGGCACCAAACACCTAGTAGCTGTCTTCTACTAACCCTGCACAAATAATTCCATCCGACAGCAGGCGCTCGTACCCGAACGGCACCAATGTCAAATTTGTCAAAGCTCGCATCCTGTGCAGGTGCAGCTAGGGCGACACCGAAAGTCCTCGTCTGCTCCCTCTTGTTTCGGCGCGTTTCGGGCGCCGCGCGTTCTTGGAAGACAGTGATCGGCACGTTGGTCATCGAACCGAAACGTTCCAACCATGATCGCGCTGCGTTTTCATATATTCCTGGCTGGTAGTATTCGGTAGGTCAGGTTCTCAATGATAGCTCTAGCTGTTTAGTTAGCTTTTGAAGAAAATGAGGGGTTTCGATCGATGCAAATGTAACGTTGTTCAGAGACGACTACCTGGAAAGTAACAGGATCTATCGTTTTCAGGAGTACTCGTAGCTGCCAACAAATTTGCAAACGCTGAAAGCCTGAAAGTATCAGTTGTCGTATGAATTTGAAAAAAAAAAAGCCAGACAAATCGGATGATTCAGTGCAAAACAGACAAACAATGAACTAATATTAGCGGAGAGCTTTTGTTTTCAAAGATCGCTGGACTGGAGCTGCATTACAATAGTCGCCAAGCTAGCAAGAAAGCTGCGGCCTGGCCGGTGGATTCGGCGAAGAGAGGCCTATCACTGTTTTTCATAAAAAGGCTGAGTTGTAAAGAGCGAGTTTTAGATAAACAACGCCGGTCTCAATCGAGCTATAATAAGGCATAGGCTCATCATGATCTACGCCGCAGATGAATGGATCTCTTTTTTTCAGTTTCGCGCAAAATGATGAACCTCTTAAAATTTTCCAGTGGTTTCAGGGAGCCACCTTCCTTTTATGCAGAAGCAGGGACTGTTGTAATTGCGCATCGATTATTCAGCGTTTCGGGGAACGTCAAGGTGAAGGATGGTGAAAGAAACGGCTATTCGTTTATCGCCGCCTCCATAATCCATATACGGAGTAGTAGCTGCTAATTTTAATTCCACCGGAGCTGAGAGGCATAGTATTTAGGTAGACCTTCAAGAGCCTTCAATGATTATGGAACATGGCGAGTCTCCCTCACCAAATCACGCCGTCGCCACCTCAAAATTTTAATTCCTCCGTGTATTTATATGACGGAAGTCGTGAGCCAGTGGCGGTGCCAGCACTATCCACAGCTCAGCACAGCGGTCTGCTCCCCATGGCCTCCTCCTCCTCGGACTGTCGCAGAGCTCACCTCGCCGTCGCCCTCGTCGTCGCGCTGCTCGGCACCGCGCTCCTCTCCGCGGTGGCGGACGCGTACCCTTCCGGCAGCTACGGCGACTTGCGGTCCCAGTTCCTGGCGCAGCAGAACCTGGCGCGCGCGTCGATGGGCCTGCCGCCACTAACCTGGGACGAGCGCGTGGCGTCGTACGCGCGGCGGTACGCGGAGTCGCGGCGCGGCGACTGCGCGCTGGTGCACTCGCGGGGGCCGTACGGCGAGAACCTGTTCTGGGGCAGCGGCGCCGGGTGGGCGCCGGCGCAGGCCGTGGCCGCGTGGCTCGCCGAGCGCCCGCGCTACGACTACTGGAGCAACAGCTGCTACGGCGGCTCGTGCGGACACTACACGCAGATCGTATGGCGGAGCACCCGCCGCGTGGGGTGCGCGATGGTCACCTGCTACAACGGGCGCGGCACCTTCATCACCTGCAACTACGACCCGCCGGGCAACTACGTCGGCGTGCGCCCGTACTGATCGATCGGTGGCCGGCCGGTCCGTCGCCGGTGATGGCTTCCCTCTTCTTGCCTCTTGCAGCGCTGGTCATTTTAATTCATTGTTGTCAGTACTGGGAAGTCGCAACTAGCAAGATTGCCGGCTGGTCATCAACTCATCACTGAGCTGATTCATGTCTCTTCCTATCATATTAATTCATTGTCACATGGAGATGTTCTAAGTGTACAAAATGCAAGGTTGTCACTACTCTTACTACTACCATTATTACATTTTCTTCTCCTTTTTCCCTGCCAAAATATACCCACTGTGAGGTATTGGCAGGGTCAGGGAAACTGCAATAAAATTGAGATAATATATCGGAAGTGAGGCTAGTGAGCTAATGATCAACTCTTTGTTCTGTCAACCTTGCCACTGCACTTCAGCTGTGCGATGGAATCGAACACTTTGCATGCACTTGCAAAAAGCGATCGAGTCTTGCGTGTGACGCTGTTGTTGCGAGAATGACAGCACATTTTCGTGTGTCTGCTGATTCCTTTGGTTCCTTCCTTCAGCTAGTTGCTCGTGATCCTGATCGGTATAGTTAGTTAGTTGGTTGATTGGTTGACGAAGCATTGCGGAGCTGTTCAGATAGAGGAGGAACACGACCAGCGGGTGAGCTGGTAACGAGGCTGTGCCGACTGCCGAGCTTACGGAAGGCGCGTGCGTGTGTCTGGACGGCTGGCTTTGGCTGCTGGGGAGGGAAGACGCCTCAGTACCTCACCTCAGCACAGCAGCTCGCTCAGAGAATGGGGGTGGGCCTCATCAGCCTCTGCTGCTACTGCTACTGTTACTGCTATGGGCAGTTGGAACTTGGAATCCGATGCGATCACGCGACGCCATGCCACCGAACTGTCTTTAATGAGATCGCCGCCATCTAACTCGGCGGCGGCGCGCATTCATCTATCGATCGATCGATCGGTCCGTCCGTCGACCGGCGCCATGGCCGATTGGCGCCGTCTCGAATGCGTTTTGTTTTTCTGTAATGTGGCCCGTGCGTTCGGACTTCGGACAGGATTGGAGCTGAGCTGGTCCAACGATTCCTCTGCGAAGAAAAAAAAAATGCTCCGTGGGCCGCGGAATCTTAGCACGATCACGAGCTGCGGCGCCACATGTTAGGTTCCCCTGTTTCTGATCTTCTAGCTCGAGTTGGAAGCCTGGAACTCGGATGTGGAGGGAAGGGAACGCAAGCTGCGTTGCAGATTGCAGAGCTGCGAGCCTGCGCGTCGCACATTGGCACGGGTAAAAGCTGAAGGAATCTGAGAGAAGGATGGATCTTGGAGCGACTGCTGTAACGCTGTGCATGCTACTATACGTTGCGTATGTGTGCTGTGGGACAGACAGACAGTACGTGGTCGTGTGTCAAATGTCAACAATACAGGAGAGGCACAGTTGTTGTTAAAGCGCGTTGATTTGACAATAGGCAAAGGAACTTGCATGTGCTCCAGCTACTGATGCACTCCATACTTCGTTTCTCCCAAGGCACTTTAGGACACATGTGCAATTGACGAGTAGTAGTACTTCCATGATTCAGAGAGAGAGAGAGAGAGAGAGAGAGAGAGAGGTTGGCATCCGGCATGACGAACCAGCGAATAGGCACGCCGGTCTCTGTTCAACTGTAAACGACGCGGGCATGTGCGGTGGACCAATTTAGCGGCGATTGCAGGCCTAAAGAGCCCAACTAGACCTGCTAATACGCACTGCCTCTATCCATGCCCAAACCGATATACGGCCCATATGCAAGTAGCATCAGTTTGGGCCTGGCATGGGACACGAAAATCTTACCCGATCGACCGGTGGCGGTCCTACATGCCGCCCGGTTTGGATGCTTCCCCGGTTTCACGAACTGGCTTGAATCGCATGATTGATTCATGTGCAACTGTACTAGGCAACTACGCCTCGACGCGAGAGCCGTTATCCCGTTGCGTGGACAGGATCGAAAGTGGCCGAGACACCGCGGGGACACGCGCGCGCCCCGCCAATCTCGTCCCGCTGCGTGGCGACCGTTGGTTGCGGGCGTCACATGAGAGCCGGCCGGACTCGCGCGAGCACAGCGCGACGCCGGGCTCCCGTCGCCGTTCGCCTTGTAGACCGCTCGTGACCACGGAAGCATCTCGAACGGGGCATGGCGTCAAGCTCACGGGTCGAGCTAGGACAAGCGAATGAGAGATCGATCATTGGTCGCGCCTCGCGGATAAATAATCCCGAGCGAGCCCCAACCGCCGTCCGCCACGCACGACACACCTCGGCGTCCGCGAGCCAAGGAAAAAACCGAACGGGAAGAACCATGAGGCCACCACTCGCGCCTCTGCTCCTCCTCCTCCTTCCACTTCTGCTCCTGCTACACCTCGCGGCTTCGTCCGCGCCACCCGCTGTCAACACCCGCCGCCCGGTGCAGGTCCCGTCGCCGTCGTACGCGTTCAACGCGACGGCGTACAACGTGTCGGCGGCGCTGTGCCCGTGGTGCGGCGCGTGGACGGACGCGCTGGAGTTCCTGTACTACCACAACCTGGTGCGGCTGGCGCGGTGGGAGCTGCCGCTGGCGTGGTCGCCGCGGCTCGAGGCGTACGCGCGGTGGTGGGCGGCGCAGCGCCGCGCCGACTGCGCACTAAGGCACTCGTTCCCCGACGGCCAGTTCGCGCTGGGGGAGAACATCTTCTGGGGCGGCGCCGGACGGGCGTGGCGCCCCGGGGACGCCGTCCAGGACTGGGCCGCCGAGGGCGTCGACTACTCGTACGCCGGCAACGCGTGCGCGCCGGGGAGGGAGTGCTTGCACTACACCCAGATCGTCTGGCGCGCCACCACGTCCGTCGGATGCGCACGGGTCGTCTGCGACGACGGCGGCGTCTTCATGACCTGTAACTACTATCCGCCGGGAAATGTCATCGGCGAGAGGCCGTACTAGCTAGCGAGCGAGCAAGCTCAATCATATACTATCAATCGAGGTTTACGTGACAGGGTTCTGTGTTGCCCTGTGTAAATAAAATACTCCTACTCAGCAGTGCTTTGGTCACGTGGAAGTGGTCAGGTGCTTCAGTATTTGTCTCCGTAAATTATTTCAAAGTTGTGATGTAAACATAAGTATTTGTCTCCGTAAATTACGGCGCGTAGTGATATTATCTTGTCAGCCACTTTACCCGGGTATTTACTGTACGAACAATTAATTGAAGAAAATCTGTGGGCTTGAAATCGGCCTTGTCTAGAGGCCCATACTAAAACTGATATAAGTAGCCTGGGCCGGCTTATAGATTTCTGGGAATAATGCATGGTTTCAGAAGAAATTTCACCGAATTCCAATTCTTTGCACTGGAGTAACTTTCTGCTAAACACCTTTTTTTTTTTTGCGAGTATTCTGATGAAGATCTGGATTACTACTTCTGAAACATTTGCAAAAATATAATCTTACCACAGCGATCAAGAGAAAAAACACTTAGACTAAAATATGTGTCTATAAATTTACATACATATTTTAGTCTAAGTGTTTTTAATGGAAAATAATTTAGCCAAAGTAAGCAATGTGTCTATAAAGTATGCATAAAACCCATTATTAAGCTACTTGTTGTATCGTTAATAAGAAATGACAGGAAAGTACCGCTATACTTGCTTGTATATGAGCATGTACCTCGATCATGCAGGGCTACTTTTATTCGTATTAACTCTCAAAGAAGCTCTTATTATTCTATTAGGAGAGGATACATGTATGAAGCTTTCTGTGGCTTCAGTCATTTGAGTACTAAAAAGGACGATTAAAATCAGCGTGAAATATGGTCTATATTTCGGGGCACATAACTAAAATAAATGCCAATAATAAACACTGAGTAATCAAAAAGTATTTGAGATTTGAGGGGGAAATATATTTGATTCTCATAAGGTCATGCAATGAACAAAGCAGACGAGGACAAGAACATGCTCATCACTCACCGTCTCACAAGGCATGCGTATACGGTTGTATCTAATGGCAGAACTCCCAACAAATAACTAGCTACGGTACGGTATGAAGAAATGCAAAATAAACAGCCAAAATATGATTCGCTAGGAACGACGCCGTGTATGCGGCACCATGCACGCACTGAAGTCGACGTGAAGGGATCGATTTCCTCAGAAGGGCTTCTGTCCGTCGAGGTTTCCCTGCGGCTCGTAGTGACACGTCATGAGCGTCGCCCCGGAGTCGCAGTCGACGATGGCGCAGCCGACCTCCTTGGTCCCCTGCCAGATCAACTGCTTGTAGTGGCCGCACTCCTTGCCCTCCGCGCACGAGTTGGCCCCGTAGTCGTAGTTGTCCTTCTCCGCCGCCCACGCCGCCACCGCGTCGCTCGGCAGCCAGGTGGAGCCCGGGTAGCCGAGGAACACGTTGACGCCCGGCGCCGGCGCGGAGGCCGCCGCGCAGTCGGGCTTGTACTGCTTCGCCCACTGCTCCGCCCTGTCGGCCAGCTCCTGGGTGTACTTGAGCGGGCGCTGGAAGTGGCACGCGCGGATGTGCGCGTGCTCCACGGCGAAGTCCTGCGCCGGGGTGGTCTGGAGCAGGCGGCGAGACACGGCCGCCACCGACGCGGGGGCGCACGAGAAGATCACCACGCCCACCAGGAGGAGAAGCCTGCACCTAGTAGTCCTTGAGGTGCACTCCATGGTTAAGACCAGTGTTCTTCCTCAGCTAGCTAATCTAGTAACACTAGCAGTGCAAGCTACATGAAACGATAGGCGCCTGTCTACTGGTCCTTATATTCGCAAGAAAGAAACCTCACCGACAATTAGTAAACACGTCAACAACTGAGAACTTACCATTATCACCAAGTGGCAAGCAGCTAGTTAAATGGATCAGCTGACCGATCTGCTACACTACACGCGCGCATGGCGATTTACTAGCAGAATCGACGAAAGAATCATGTCATGTGATCTGTCTCGTCCGTTGAGGGCGGTGCCACTGCCATGCCATCGGACTCGAGGCTGCAGGACGCCGTGCGCCCTCATTTGACCTGCGATTTTCATAAGCCCCGTGGACAGTGTACGGGCAATTCTTAACTCTTTCTTCGTCTCCACTGGTCGGTTTCACACCTTCGTTCGATTGGGCAGATCTATATGGTGTCCGGGTCAGATCGAGGACGCCTGCGCCTAGGAACGGAGTAGTATAGTACTCGTCGGCCCAAGCTGCAGCCTGAAGTAAACGCTTGGAAAAAAGTTGGGATCGATTTGTTCTTCGGTGTCAGTGCCGTTTAATGGGATTTTTGGCGCAAATAGAAGCATTGACGTGAGAGGACACATGCTTTCATGTGGCTCTGCCTGCGCGCCTGATCGATCGACCGCATCTAAGATCTTGGGAGTGGCCAGGCGGTGCATGCGTCGAAGGTTCCTTTTGCTTGCTGCAGTTCAATCAATCTCATGTCACCAGTTGATCTAGTCGATCTAGGGATTAAACAAAATGTTGCAATATACTCTTCTGGCCTCCGCTGCTAACGAGCAGTAAACGAACCAGCTAAACTCTCATTCCATGCCCTTGGTATTTATCGGGCCGGGCCTCCAGAATGCCCCGATGATTGCAAAAGGCGAGTGCCTGCTTCTTCCTTGCACTGGCCTACAACGAAATCGACATGATATTTTTCCCCTTCTCATGCAAAAGTTTTACCCCACAAATATATATTCTACTGTAGTATTTCGGAAGTTTGGTAGCGTTGGACAAATGCCTGCTTCAAATTGTCCTTCTTCCTTTGCCGGTAATTAAACGCTTCCAAACGTCCTGTCCCCCTCAAAGTAAATGAATTTATTTGCCGTGATAAAACAACGTTATGGAGACAATGAATTCTCTCTCGAAACTTTTTTCTATTCTAAAATTAAAATGCTTCCAATTTAAGGAAATTTATAGGCAGCACTTAATTTCATTCGATCTTAGCACAGGCTCCATCTCCATTTATAGTCAGAATGGAAAATCTAACCAATACAAATCACTGTATTCTAAGTACTCCGTATAGATCATTCGTCTGTATTACATTTGCAGACACATAGCAGATCACTATCACCGTTGTGATGGCGAAACTCAGCAACATCTTCCTCTGCGTGGCGCTCCTGTCTCTGCTATACAGCACACACCAGGCCCAAGGTACGCATCGCCTCCTCACAAATCACATCCATCTCTCGATCCACCCGCAATGGGTGCATCTCTGAATCTTCTTGCGACCTTACACACGGGATCATCCCAGCCTGCTGACCACACGCCTCTGATGATTAATTTCCCAAGCAGGTCGAAGCGTGGCCTCCGTCACCGCCGCGACGCAGTGGCGGCCGTTGCTGAACGCGACGGCACAGCAGCAGGTGGTGCACCCCGACGCAATCTCGTACCGGTACTGCGAGAGGTGCACCTGCTGCGCCAACCCGGTGATCTGCCAGACCTTCAACTGCTGCATGGAGAACGTCTGCGCGCCCGAGCCGTCGACCGGCCTGCCGAACAAGAGCCAGTGCACCGCACGCACGGTGACGTGTAGCTGCAGCACGGACACTTGTCGGTAACTCACTCGTTCGATCGATTGATCGATTCAGTGCATGATTTTGGAGCTCAAAAGAGTCATAAATGAAAAAAGAAAATTACTATATTGATCCTTGGTTTGGCCACTCTGCCCGTGTCAAAATTTTGTTGGCATATAGGGGAGGGAAGCGTTGCGTGTCTTGCAGTGACAGCAAGATGGTACCGCACACAAAAAATGAAACCGTAACAGGCTCGACCTGTTCGAGGGCGAGTTGTATCGCTGATGGTTCTTCCATCCAGAAAGGTGGTTCTGTAATTCGCAGGTGCGCGATGTATAAACAACGAGGTCGATTTCAGTCACAGCACCCAACCGTGCGTCTGAAAACTATATCACTCCTATCGCTACTGCCATTTCTAATCTTATCCCCTGTCCACGGTTTCTCGTGCTGAAAGCAAACGGCCTCGCGTTGTCCACGACAGAATCCTCTATCCGGACCGAACCGAACCAAACAAGCAGAGGAGCTTTGTAGGCGGCGCTGGCGCGACAGACTAGTCTGTCCTTCCGTATCGGCATCGTGATTACTGCGGGTTTAGCTGCTGGCATCCTAATTGGGTGCTGTTTATGCACAGTGAGTACCACGAGCATCCGAGGTCGGCAAAAGCGAAGCCGCGGATGCCCCACCGGTACCAACTTGTCAGGCAAAATCGGCGCCGGATCGCGACCGCGCGCGGCTCGTGATGCTGGGGAACTGGGACATCGCCGTATATGACGCGGCAGCTGCGTTCGTAGGAGTACCGTACTGGAACCAATTGGTCCCCTGCCTGGCCTTGCGTGTGTCTGGCCGGCGTCCTCTGCCAGCAGCCATCTCCCGCCCGTGCGCCCGCGACGTTTTTCACAACCCCCCCCCCCCACCCGATGCCCCAAACCTGCATTTTTTTTTCTTTTCAGACGCATCTTAACGTGCAGCACGGCTTCTCTCTAGGGCAAATACAGGACTGCAACGTTCTTAAAAAAAATGTTTGTGGTTTGATTCACCATGAGCCATGAACCAAGGCCCGTTTGAATCTAAGAGATTTTTTGAATCCGGATAAAAAAAAAGTCTCACAAGTATTCAAACGATGAGTTTTTGAGATATTATTAAATTTTATAATATCTTATAAACTTAAATATTATTTAAAATTTTATATCATAATATGTATCAATCTATCTAAAATAATCAAAGAATTTAGATTAAATCTATTGATCTAAACGGTTGACATTTTAAATTTTTAGAATTCAAATTCTAAAATCTAAAAATCAAAATCCGAATTCTGAAATTCGAAAAAGAAAAAGAGAGAGAAAAAAAGTGCATGTGGTAAATCCCGAGCAAAAGCTGTTCCGGCCCATATCTAGAATCCGGCGCCACCCTACGCGTGGCCCCCGGCCACTCACCTTCCCAGCTCGCTATTCCCACGACGCACGAATCCCCTTCTTCTGCGAGTAGAGTACAGGCACTACGAGTCGGTGGCGCCATGACATGACGGCCGATGATCCGTCGCCTTCGCTCGCCGCCGAGGCGAAACTTCCAAACCGCGGCAGGGCTACGCCGTCGCCGACGCGGCAGGTAGTAGTCGCATTAGTAGGGGCACTGTTCACCGGCAATGCGCGGCGTCAGGCTCCTTTCGCTTCGTCCCCCTCCGGAAGAACAGAATGGAATCCACTTTTCCTGCAGCGCCGCTTCTTGCTTCTTCCCCTGTCCGCCCTTCTCTTTTGATCTCTCTCTCTCTCTCTCCAATCAGGGATGGCTTGTGATCCCGTGTGCCCGCCCGCTCTCATTCCACCTCTGTGGCCTCCGCTTCCTCTCTTGTTCCCCTCTTTCTCCTCGCCATTGCTGGTGCTGCCTGCACTGTCAGCTTACTTCAGCATACTGTACTAAACAAACTACGTGCATTATTAAGGCCCGGCCCCGGCTGCAAACCGGGTATAATAGGGCGTGCGTGACACATGATGTGGGTGTACGACGTATACTTACCAACCTTTCGTCACGGATATCTTGTGGACGCTGTATTGGCTTTTGTGTTGCACTGCCTTGCAGTACTAAATTTAGCAGTGATACCCCAACTACTTAATCCAGTTGTTAATAGTATACTACAGTAGTATAATTGGCGCAGCCGGTTCATGGTACGATCTCATGCTAGCCGGCTACCCACGACCCAGTGGCCAGGGTGGCTGCTTACCTTATCTCGTCACTCGCACCAGGTCGGCATTGCCAAGCAAAACATCATCCAACAACGTTTTTGCAAAGGTACGTGAGTTGCATTCACGTGATTGCCGTGAAATCGCAAGGAATTCCCTCTTCCAGCTCAGCGCGTCGCTGTGGGCAGCGCAGTACTCGCCTCACCAGAAGTCAGATCGGATGATCCTCACACGAGCGACATGAGAAGGGTGTGCCTCCATTTACTTTTCCTACAAAGAGTACAGTACTGTTCATGCTCTCCGTCCATGAACAGTTCGCCTTTGGGACCGCCAGCCAGTGACCTCCATTCCCTCATGCCCCCTCCCATCGATTCGATTTCGCAGGACTGCAAATCTATCCATTTCCAAGCAACAATCTCTCTCCCTCTATCGCTCAGAGCCGCTGAGCAGAGCAGGGAAGGAGGGGACCTTCGCTTCCCCTGCTTTTCGCTGGCTCCCCTGCTCTCGCTCAGCGCCTCCTGTTTCGTATGTTTCCGTAACAATTAGGGTCACAAGCTAAGCAAAACCTAAAAATGTACTCGTAGAATCTGTGCATGCAAAGAGGTTCCTAAAAGAAGCAAACAGGAACAGCCAAATAGGAGAAAATGAACGGCATAGATTAGTCCGAACTCAGGAGTGTGCTTTGCCTGGTCTCAGCCGTCCGTTCGTTCTTGCACTAGGTGAACAAGAATAAAGGGAGAGAGCGAGCAATTCCGCAAGACCACCGAGACGGTGGAAAAGGTTGATTTGATTCATCTTTTTTATTTCTACTATACAAAAATGTAATATTTGATGATCCATCATCAATCAAAGTTTGGGGTTGCAGAATCCAAGAAAAGGCCGCAAGTGGAGCATTTGTGTGTTGTCATCGTCTTCTTCGCCGCGAGAACGAGCTTGATGACTCGATGTGAATGAACGAAAGAAATTACTTTCTTAAAAAACAATATTATATGATTGATTACCGTTTGGAAGAAAGAACATGAACATTGAACGGAGAAAAAGGTGATAATAATATAACTTAAATTCATGGACGGAGAAGCGGCAACACAACAATGGAAGCTGGCTTTAATTTGTTGGCGGCCTCAATTCCCAAAATGGCTAGGAACAACATCCCTAGATCCCACATCTCATTTCCAGCCACAGCCAGCCAACCAATCCACCCGTGTCTGTCCGAGTCGGATCAATCAATAGGAATTTCGGCGGATTTATGGCGAGTCATCATGACGGCGGCGGGGCGGCGAGGGGCGGCGGCTGCGGCCCGGCGACGAATGGGTGCTGCAGCAGGCGCATAGCGGTCGGCCGCCTCGCCGGGTTCTTCTGGAGGCAGAGGCTGATGAAGTTCCTGAAGTCCGGCGACGCGGTGGGCGGCGCCTGCGGCGGGTCGGAGTAGCAGATCGCGACCATGAGAGCGGCCCAGTCGCCCAGCTTGCCGAGGTTCTCACCGAGGGGGAACCGGCCCAGGTAGAACTCGAGGATGCTGAGGCCGAAGCTCCAGATGTCGCCGGCGTAGCCGTCGTACGCGCCGTCGTTGAGGTCGGTGTTGATGCGCTCGGGGCTCATGTACGCGATGGTGCCGACGGAGGAGTTGCAGGGGTCCATGGTCTGGTTGAGGATGCGGCCCACGCCGAAGTCGGCGATCTTCACGCGGCGGCTGGAGTCGATGAGGAGGTTCGACGGCTTGATGTCCCTGTGCACGATGTGGCGGCGGTGGAGGTACGCGATGCCGGAGAGCACCTGCCGCGCGACGTGCGCGAGGAACTGCTCTTCGGCGATGCGGTGGCCCTCCAGCGACCCGCCGTCCATGTACTCCAGCAGGATCTGCAGCTCGCCGGCCTGCTCGTACATGCCGTGGCACCGCACGACGGCGGGGTGCTCCGCGGTGCGGAGGATGGCGATCTCGCGCGTGATCTGCCTCCGCACGGCGTCGTCGTGGTTGCCGTAAAGGACCTTGAGCGCGTACGCGCGGCCCGTGGGCCGGTGCCGCACCATCCACACCGTGCCGCCCGCGCCGCTCCCGATGCGGCGCACGCGCTCCAGCTCCGACAGCGGCGGC
>BCLH01000393.1:122007-138248 GCA_001602315.1 Zoysia pacifica
ACCGCCAGGGACGTCAGGTCGCGCTGCGGCAGAGGCAGCGTGAGATCCGGGCGCCGACGCGCCTGCCCCGCCCCCGTGCCCGGCTGCTGCAGCGCCCTCGGGTTCGGCGGGCCGAACGGCCGCATCGCTCTCTACTTCTCTGTTCCTCTCTCACGCTCGGCGGTGCCGGTGGCGTGGTGCGCGCGACGCGAACGGAAAGGAGCGTGTCCGTGCACGCGTTGGCGTTGGGCGTCTCCTTGCCGAGGCAAGTGGGGAGGAAGCGATGCGGAGAGGAGAGAGGTTGCGGTCGGGTGCGGGGGCAGGGAAGGCGGAATGGTGACTGGTAAGAGGCGAGTGTTTTTTATAGCGGGCGATGGACGAGGGAGCCGCAGGCACGGCCGGGACCAGTAATGGAGAGCTTCCAAGGATTTCCCTGTTTTTTCGCCAGTGGGTGATGCGGTTTTCGTTGGTCCGTTCACGACTCTCGCTGGCGTAAACGTTTCTGCAAGTCTCAAATGACCTCAGCCCGTCGTGAAACGATATTGCAAGAGTTGTACTCCTACCAGGCGCATTTCACCGTTAAAATATTTCCTCAAAGTGCCGTTATTTGAAAAAAGAAGACACTGGTATCGTCTTAGATATGTTTGACATGAACTTAAATAACTGTTTAACCACACGTCAAAATTATCACTTCGTAGAATCGTAGGTCAATACCCGAGTAATAAACCATATGAGCAAAATCCATGACACACTCCAAAACCTCCTGTCATCAACCGAACTAAGTTGTCCCAACGATTTCCTCAGCGGAAGCTTGATGGTTTACTCAGAAATAAATGTGGAAATTGGAAAATTACTCTCTTATCTAAAAACGTCCCGCTATTTTGATATGCGTGCGCCCACCACCTTTTAGAATTTTTTTTATAATGAAACGTATTCTCGCATCTGCATTACCGCACAACGTTTCAAATGTTACAGAAAATCATAGCGAATAGCGGCAAATTTTATATGAATATGTCAAGACTAAAATATATAACAGGTGTGGTTGTTACGCTCACTTAACCGTTTTTAATGGCTAAGCTTATACTACTGCAACCACTCTTCAAATGGTCAGATATTTAGAAAAATTTGCAGATCTTCGATGCGGAGGAAAAAGAAACGGTCCACACTACCACACCGGACGAGTGCTCATCCGAATGAGAGGGAAAACAATTTAAGAACCTGATGTGTGGAAACAGAATCCACCAACTAGGTTAGTAGTAGTATAGCTCTTTTTTATGCAACTTGGAGTTGTAGTAGGAGCAGTAGTTAGCTAAACCCACCATCATCAGCACGCTATGAGGGCATTATTGTTGTATCATCGTTGGACTTGTCAAATCTGTGTGTTTCAACGAAGGGTTGACTTGGGTGTTTCAAACTTTGCTAAGATGTGGAAGTATCATACTTTGGCATCAATTGAAAGCCGCACAAGTGGCTATACTCATATTTAGAAACTGTACTTTTGCCGAGATGTGGTAGCATACTTTGGCGTCAATTCCGCGTAATTCATGCTACTTCATATTTAGAAACTGTACTGTATCGGCTTAAACTGGGAGCTCCTGGGTCCATTGCCGAATGAACGGAGCAGAGCATCTCATCTGGATGAGATGCCACAAGTATCGTTAAGGGTCTGATTGGTTGGGGGCATGGGTTTTGACCAGGCTTCCAGGATGCAGACAGTGGATGATTGGTTGCTTGGTCGTTGAGCAGAGCCAGGTCACGCAGATGCAAAACATACCAACGAGCCTGGCTCCCTGAGAACACAGATGAAATCCATCTCTGCGGAGCCTGGCTCACCGGATGCAGCTGGAGAACAAATTGATGAGAAATTAAGTAGGTGATTAGCATATGTTAATTAATATTAGTGTTTTCTAAAGGCGATTAAGGTTTAATACAGTAAACTAAAAACTATTAAAAATATATATACAAAATAAATACTATAATAATATTTATTTATGATATTTTATCTCATACAATATTTTTCCATGCGAGTATCCAAACAAGTTACTGTATCCGTAGCCTGGCTAAATGAATACAAGCAACCAATCAAACTGATATTTCATCTGCAGAGCCTGACTAGAAGGCCTGGCTCCCAGATACCACCAGATACGAGTCAGGCTCGACTCGTCAAGAAACCAATCGGCCCCTAAACGAACGGCGTATGAACACTATACGGAACAGGCTACCGATGGCTAGATGGATCACAGCGATGGCGCCGCAGAAGATTGGGGCAACACTACACAACACGGATCACGAGCAACCTAGCGCACCACTTCCTCTTCCTGGACCCCACACGATAGTGACCGCAATATTCTGAGGTTTCATGCGTGGCGGCGGATGTACGGCGGCGTGGGGGTAGTGTTCGGCGGCCGAGGCGACGGCGACGTGACCTGGCATTTGGATGCTCGGGATTCATTCACCTCGCAGACCGCTGGGACGGTGGCGCGCAAAATAAAAATCGGGGACAGTTTACGCTCACCAACGCCGCCTGGCCTTGGCCTTCCGTGGTGCATCGAGATTCACAGCACAATAAATCTCGGCTCGTGTGGCTCGTGGGTTTCGGCCTCCGCGCTGGAGTACTACCGCCGCGTCGGGATTCACACGCGCTTAATTATTGGGTTCAGTTCGGGGTTCCCTGCTGCTGTCTGTGCAACGGGATCCATGCCATGAACCACACACACGATGGAGTACTGCTGCCCGTTTCGAAATTTGAAAACAAAATCGCGGAAATTTCGAAACGAGGTGGAGGAAAAGGAGCAGAAGGTGATCGACAAATCGGCGGTGGTACAAAGTGATCGAGCACGGCTGCCTTGCGCCCTTTGTACGGAGTAGTACTCGGATTCTCGGGGCTGGAAAAAGAGGACGTGATTGCGGACGGGACGGGGTGACGGGACATGGCGATCGGAGGCCAGCTACGCGACGGCGCCAACGACCATCCTTACTCCGCCGTCGTCCAACTTGCTCCGTAGGAGATGGGCCACTGCTGGGTGTCTCGATTCATCGCCTCGGAATTCGAGCGCACACGGAATTCCTGTGTCGTTTCGTTTCGATTCCGATCCGGATCGGGACCTGTTTTTTGCCTGGTCCAGTTTCCGTTTTGTCGCGCAGATTCGATTCGTGTGACTGGAATCGAACCGCTGAGACGCGCTCCACCGCGGGAAGAAGCGATCAAAGTGCTGACCCCCTCCGAGACTTGGATCAGGTCAGGATCATATATTTGATTTGTAGGAATAACTTTAATAGCGCTCACTAGCTAACGAAGTATGAAATCCTTGTCAAGAGCATCAATTTTTTATGCACGTTGGTGTTCGGATTACCTGATCAAATGCAAAGATACAAGATTCACCTAACTATAACTGTCAAGGTTTTGGACCAAGAACAATGTTTGTTTAAAGATGGAAGACCCGGCTACGGTTCTGGTAGTATCTGACACCGGTGTGTAAACAATCAGTGCTATGTGGTAGCGTTTGAATCTTAAAATCCGGATTATAGATTTTTTGGAATTCAGAATTCAGATTATAGGAATTCAGAATCTCACCTGTTTGAATTACAAGATTTTATTTGAATTTTTGAATTTGGATTCTATAAATTCAAAATTTTGGCTATTTGAATTATGATATTTTATTATTTTAGATATATTGATATGTATTATAGTATAAAATTTTAAATAATATTTAAAAGAGATTTTATTGGATTTTATAATTCTCTAAAAACTCACCTATTTAAATATGTGTAAGATTATTTTTATTCAAATTATCAAAATCTGGTGGGATTCAAACGGGGCCTGTATGAAGTAACATTTACGGCCAGTCACAAAACCTACCGTGATCATCATCAAAGGTTATAAAAACCATAATACGAGTACCAGTGCTGGAGTTTGTACACATGGGACAGGCCGCCAATGTCAACGCTCACTGGAAACAGGACACATCGCCGGCCAGCGTGTCGCCCGGACCTGCCACGCGAGCCAGGGTCATTAACCGCCAACACAGGAGTCAACGTCTGCCAACCCCACCACGTCGCGGGCGGGCGTCTCGACCGGACCGAACCTGTTCCACACCCTCGGCCGCGGCGTCCCTGTCGCGCCGCCGGGTACTCGGCTGCCAGTTTCGTCGGTCGGCGCTTTCCACGAACGCGCGCGGCCGAGCACGGGGTTGGCTGGTTGGCCGCGCGGAAGGAGGCAGGAAGCAGCGGCGAGCCCGCGACCGGGTCAGGCAAAGGCAGCAGGGGCTCTTTTGCAGAACCCGCATGCGCGCGTACGCAGCTCGGCAACCCCCGGCGCGACGCGAACGAACGCTTCAACGCCGGCGACGTGGTCGCGCCAAGCGTACGCGGAAACACCGGTGAAGCTGCCGCCGGTCTAATCCTGGCGTCTGGTGACAACGAGACGGGGGCCCTGGGTCCCCCATCCGAACCAGACGCCACCTCTTTCTGATGGTGAGGTCCCACTTATATCGTGGGCCACCTGATGCGTCACTTTGACACGTCACCATAAGCGCCTGGATCTGGTTGAGGTGGTGAGCCAACGACGAGGGGTACAAGACGCAGAGGAAAGGATAACACGGGGGCTGACGTTGACGCGAACTGGAAGAGATTATCATCAAGCACGCAGCCGAAAGAGCGCCGGAGCGGTCCACCCGGCTGATGGCGATCGCAAAGGGCATGTGGGGGCTTTCAAGCACGGAGGATTTGCAATGATCATGACCTCACGGAGTGGAAATGGCACCGAAATGCTCGTCGAGGGTCCCCATGAGACGTGTAAATTGCTGCAGAATCTCTCATTTTTTTCCCAGCCAAGCAGTGGCAATGCCGATGCCAAGTGGGTCAAGGGTCCCCAATTTTTGCTCGATCGATGTATTCTTAATTGAACTCCGATACCACTAACTTTTCCACCTTTTTCTGGATACATATGCTCGCACGATTAGTTAGAAAATGCTGCTACACAAATACTTCTACTAGAAGTTGTTATCCTGCCGAAAGTTGAACTGCAGGCATGTATAAATCGTTTATTATTCGAACGTCTAGTCTTAGAAAAAACTTGGTTGAGATGACCGTCGAGACGTAATATCCTACGTCTAGAAGAGGACGAGATTAAATCATATCAACTTCAAGAACACATGAGTAGAGCCTTGATTCAATCAAAAACCTTAGCACGCGTGAATAGATGTAGTTACAGTAAAATAGTTTGAATCTAACTTAGCTTAACTTAACTTAGGGGTCAGACCAACTTGACACCTACGAAACCTGCCGACCCTCCGTCAGGTGGGGCTTTAGTCATCGTATGAGTTGATCGTCTAGCGTCTGTAGGTGCTGGTGCAGATGTCCTTCGTACATTTTTTGACCAGTCGTGGAGGACAAAAAATATTTTTTTGTCTTACTTTACCGATCGTCTGGTAACTTTATCAACTTTTAGACCGCTTTAACTACGGGTAATATTGCTTTACCTTTTGCTGTACGTTGGCAGGAATCTCTTCGACTATAAGAGGTTGGCCGTTGAGGCGGTGGCTCAACCCTCAGTGGTCGGACCATGACGTTGGCTTCTAGCCGTTGGCTGATCAAACTTTATTGTCGTGTAGCTCTGACTTTCTGAGATCGGGCTAGAATGATTGTGTGATTCCGACCCTCGAGGTCGGGGCATTCTTAGTGAGACGTGGCCTTTTGTGGGCTGCAAATAGGCCGTGGGCCGTAGTTCACAAACGGGCCTTCACGTAGAGGTCGAGTCCGTAAGTATTCGATATATACAATCCAGAAATAACCCATTTGATAGTCGTAGAGCCAGTCTTTTGTTGTGAATTCCTGGTTCTTGATGTTGACGTTGGAGTGACCTTTTAGGCTTGCAAGTTTGCCAAATTTAAAGGTGGCAAGCTTTGTGCCAACAGAGTAAAGTCCATTTGAATTGTCTCACTTTTTTTTTGTTAATAACAATGTGTAATATTTTTCTCAATATTATGACTTTTGTGATAAAGACTGCACCAAAAAGTCTAACAAAAAAATTTAAGGTTCTAAAAAAAAAGAAAAAAGAAGAAGAAAGGCGTCGTGTAACGTCATTGCTCGGTACAAGTGTAGCTAGTGGAAAGAGGTTAACAAACACCAATATGGGCACAGTTATTCGATAAGAATATGGCACCATTAGAAGTCAATCAATGACAACAATCTTTGCGATCACATCAACATCATAAGGAATGTGACAATTGGAATTAACATAGCAAGAAGCTAGGCAAAGAATCAAACAAGCCATATCTTCCCCAGAACAATCAACACGTAACATAGGATGGTTGGGTCACTCTATTCATAGAAGTTGCATGGAACATACGGTTAATTAGCTACAAGCCGGAAAGCACTCTAATTTCGACAACATTACCACACTGCGATATACAACGTGCTCGATAGAGCCAATGAATGGATAGATGGGGTGAAAGAGATATGCCACTTGCTTTTAAAGTGTAGATAAGATCCAGCCGGCCTATTGGGTTGGCAAGGGAACGGGTTGCTTTCGGCATGTGAATATTTTGCTTGAATCATATCCTTCGACGTCAATGGACTCCTTCCTCAGTTCATTAGTCTTTTCTGGTACTATTAGGTTCAGTGTTTTTCAAGTACCCATCGGAGTTGAAAAACTGCGTAATAAGCTAATCGCGGTGCGTAAGCTGACCCGTTGAAAATCTCGATCCCCTGCATCCTCTCACTCACTATAAAAACCTCGCTTTCTCGGCTCGGAAGAAAGAGTGAAATATGTGGAGTAGCACTTTCTTTTTCCGTTGCAGCTTCCCCTTTGACATTGGGGAAAACAACGCGAAAGCAACGTCGTCGGCGACGTAACAATCTGGTCTGGGATCACAATTCCAATGGAGCTGAAAAGTTCGCCGCCGACAGCGACGGGCGACGAGAGCCGAGGAGAGAGAGGCTGCCGTCATCGGTACGTCACCTAATTCGGCACGACAGGATAATAACAGGGACTCGTTTTAGGAGAAGTACCTAAATACGTAAACGCTGCAGTAGAAATGACCTCACTGCGTGTTACGGAGTACATATGCACCCCACCCCCACGAACGCTTCAGGCGATAATAAAGCGCGGCCGGCCGGCGAACTGCGGTCACCTGCTAGCCTGCCGGCCGCGATCGCACTGGTCCGGAATCCGGGCCCTGACGGACGGTACATCGCGCTCGGAGATCGAAAATATCAACGCGTCGCTTCCGCTAGGCGTGAACCGAGAACGACGTCGGTCCGCGTCGACGGACGAGACGAACTTTTCGGCTTCAATGCAGTGATCGCGCCGGGTGCCCGCGTCGCGCTGCTTCTCTCCGGGAGCGGTGGCGGTCATGAGACGAGAGCAGCTCGATCGGCGGGGCGCAGACTTGGAACCGTTCGCAAGGCAGGCCAGGTCCGCGAGACCCTGGCAGACGGCGCGACGCCGACGTGCGCGTCCCGCTAGCCGTATTCATGTAGTACCGTACGGAGAAAGATATGCTGGTTGGTTGTTTTTGTCACGCTACTTGCCGATAGGCACGAGGTTTATGGAATGGATGGGGGAGTTAACCTGGCGTCGGTCGACAAGGTTCGGCGAACCGAGCAGCTGGGTGACGACTAGCAAGAGAGAGAGAGCATCGGCAAACACTGTCCCGTGCGAATCTAGCTTAACAATACAGCTTCGCAGCGCGCATCACAGCATGAGCAGAGAGCAAAGACCAACGGGTCGTGGAAGTGGAACCTGACAGCGTCGCCTTCAAGGCATCTGTCCCAAACTTGTCGCCTGAATCCATCCATCCACGCTGTTCGTGTCCTGCGGTTCAGCAGGCAGCAAGCAGGCAGGCGGGCAGCAGGGAGGACTTGTCCCAGGAAAAAGTGTGCCCCGAATGAAAGGGCACTACTCCTAGGTAATCATTCGGCCGGCAAAAGCGAACTAGTTTCGCCCGCACCGTGGCATCGTTTCATCGGATTACATCTGCAACCGCATGGGATGCATCCTGATGGGTTCACATCCTCTACGGTAATGCTGATATGTGGGTTCGAATTCACACGTCAGTGAGTGACTGTTAATATATGATATTAAATACAGCACCGATCACGGGTAAAGCTAACTCTGCAAAGCAACCCCGGCTCCGAACCGGTTGACACGCGTCGTCTTTGCAGCTTTTGCCAGCCCAAAAAATAATCTTCAATGTGATTGATTTAAGCGCGGAAGAAATGATCAATCGTTTGGAAAAAGCGTCCGGATTCGAAAATCGCAAACCAATGAGTTCGTGGATCTTTCTGGGCCGTGCGACAAGAAAGAGGAGGTCACGAGCCCGCAGGCCCCGCACAGGTACAAGAGGGAAAACACAGGCCCACTTGTATTTTGTTTCTTACAAGGCCCATTTGTCTCGCTTCGCGAAGTCTGTCACTGTGTGTTTAATCAGGATAGAAAGCTTGATAGTACGCAGAATTTGCCCTGTAAATTTACCCGCACAAATGATCGTAATCTACATATGTTCCTGGTAACATTATTGTGCATTACCAAATCAGAGCCTACCAAAGTCTTTGAACGTCCAGCTCGTGCTCACTCAGGGTTCCTGTCCTTGGTGGCTTCGTCTAAACGAGGGCGCTAGCTCGTCCTTCTTGATCATGCTACATGAAGGGCGAACACTGTTGAGTCTGCATACTCTTAATTGCACGAGGAACATTGTCCATGTCGTTCGTATACGTACTAGTACCAGTGTTCAACCATCGACTAGCTTACCAACAACCCAAGTAGAATAGTACGAGTACTCCATGTTGGCTTGGACAGACTGTTCCGGTCAACTTGAAACTCAGTTCAACTTGCCGGGCACCAAACAAGTTTATCACCCACAGCAAGACGAGGATACCGAGAGGCAGAGGGGCAGCTCCAACTTCCTTGGACGCAACCATCTTCGTTCTGCCCTTTCCAGCAAATCGCCTTTATTTAAACTCTTCGTCCGGGTGTTTGCTTTGATCCAATTAGCGGGAACGGCTGGCCATGTTCGTTGTCCAAGTAGAGGAGAAGAATCACCTCGTCGTATTCGAAAACTACGGTGAAATTTCAGTACTTCCATGTCGGCTGTGCACAGTCCGCCAGTCCTGAAAAACTCCCGACTCAACGGCTGTAATTCACGATGAATCCTACAAAGACCAGAGACAAGTGGTTGCTTTCGTTAGACGGATTCAGCATCGGATGGTATTGTGGCAAGGGAATTTCCTGGGAAGTGCAGAGTGTCCATGCTTAACTGTCCTTGCTTAGGTTTGACAGCTATCTGAATTTTGCTTGGAAGTTTCAGGATATATCATGCATATGGCACAAACAGAAACGACCTTACGGGGTGAAAACGGGCCGAAGAAAATAAACTAAAATTAATGAGGGTCAGATTGAATTAAGATCAAGCTCAATTTCTATTCATTTTTAAACTAAAATTTAAGGAAAAGCTCAAAAATTTGTGAAAATATCCGCGGGTCGAGCTTTTTTATCACCCCCTACATATATGCAGTGATAACTAGCATAAGATACAATCATCAAGAAGTTGACTTATGTGTATAAAAAACCTATACTGGTCCCCCCTCTCTCTAACATACTCTCTCCATTGAATCTAACTTTGACTATTCGTTTTATTCAAATTTTTTGATAAATTTTATATATTTTGATATAATTTGATTTATTGTTAGAGTTATTTGAATCACAACTTAAAATTTTACATATTCGAGCAAATTTTTTTAATAGAACGAATGATCAAAATTAAATTTAAAAATCAACGGTGATATCAATTAAAAAACGGAGGGAGTACGCCCCAATGCAAGGTCACGAGAGGTTTGACATTTTACTAACACCACTATATTAGTATATTTTCCCAGTAGCATCAATGCCTAGCTAGGACGTAAATTGAGCATGTACTTGTAAGGATTTCGACACGATCAACTTTAAAAAGATGAGACATGTTTATAAATTATCCATAAGAAATAGATTCATAATTTGTAGTTTGCACATTGTCAAAATTATACTAGAAACTATTGGTCACATATGAGTTTGATCAAACTTAGAAATAAACTTATTTTGAAATAGAGTTAGTACCTCTAAAAAATATCTCTTTTTTTTTATATCGATGAGATGCCTAAAAATGATCAGAGTAATGTAGAAGTGACAGGCAATCATGTAGGGAAACTAATAACTCCTGAAGACGCAAGCAAATTCCATTTTTAACATAAAGGTTGTGAGTGTGACGAAACTTTACATTCGTGTTGTGACTGGTTGAAGTTTGACATGTCATGGAAATTTCAGCCCTGCTTCCTCCCGTTGACAACTGAATAAAAAATTATCGCAAATATTATTAAAGTTGATCAAATAATAAAAATCATTGCTCAAAGACAAGAAAGAAACATAGTCTACCGATCTTAGAAATACAGTTTAAATGACTGGGGCAGATGGGTAGTTTGTTTAGTTACATTTACTTCCTTAAAAAAAAGGAAGCTTACACATATAGCTTTGTTATGATATTTTAGATCTCCAAGTGACTAGGTACACTTCACATAATGTTATGCTGATAACATATAAACTAACATCATTAGCTACACCATCAACCTTTTTTCTTGCTTAAATAAGAAATATAGTATTCTGTACTCGCACTGTACTTTTCATTGTTCAGAAAAAGATTCTATCTGCTCTTTTTACTTTATATGCTCCTCAAATAACACTTGCAAATCGCATCGACTCTCCAGTCTCCACGGCGCAAGATTCCGCAGTCTCTCCTTGCGGCTTGCCAGTGTATAAAGCTAGCGCGTCCCGGCCAGCAGCAGCAGTTGCTCGGTCGCCTGTGGTCAGTCGATGCTGTGGTAGATGGTGGCGACGCACTCGTCTCCGTCTTCTTGCCGCGCCTTCTCCTTGATCCTTCCTCGTCTTGTTCTGGCCGCGCTGGTCTGGTGCCATGCGAACCTGCAGGTGGCCGCGGCGCAGCAGCAGGTGCGTGTTGGCGTCATCCTGAACATGTCTTCGCCGATCGGGGCCCGGCGCCGGGTCGGCATTGAGATGGCGGTGGAGGACTACTACGCGACGCGCCCCGGCTCCGCCACCAGGATCAGCCTGATGTTCCGAGACTCCGGCGGGGACGTACTTGGCGCCGCTTCCGCAGGTAAACTCGGATATATCTTTGCGCGGTTCTGTCTGATCACACATGCTCTTCCGGCCCATGGCAAATTGGCATTTACGAACTTCAGTAGTCAGTACTGATCGCCATGTTAGCATCCATGGCTGCATCACGTACGTAGCACTGGTACCATCTCGTTTCTCTCTCTCAACTTCTGCTTAGAGCCAGTAGATGCTCAAGCTCTTATATATTCAGCCATGGACTACTAGCTGTGGGTTTGCATGCTCTATGGCATGTAATGGAGTCGTTCCTCATCCAGATTTTTACCTTCAGCTACCAAATTTTGCGGACTATACAGTACTTTTGATCATAGGGTGCTGTCCGCCACCCACGGGCCACAACAGCGACCCATCCGATGAGTATCTGATGCAGGTTCGTTTACAGAATTTCAAAAATTCTCGTACTGTCTTCGACTGAACGGCTCTGTGCATTCTTGGATGTAGCGATCGGAACTATTGTTCTATATATTATCTTAAAAAAAAAGATCCCCTATTTAAAAACGCCATGTTGTCGATCTGTCGTCCATTAGACCATCACCGTAGGAAGCAGGCGTGATATTACTAAAGCGATATCTGCCCTTGTCCTCAGCTAATCCGTCCTGCAACTGCACAAGTAGGATATCGTCAAATTAGTAATTTCTTTCACGATCTGGTGTACAACCTGCCTGTCGTTGCAGTAGGTTTCTTCAGAGACATATGCAGGCTACACACAGCTCCATGCATGTCGCCTTCTTGGCCTTCCTTTCTTTCGATCGGCGTCACCTTCTTCCTTGGATCAAGTTGGAGTTGGACTAGTAAGCAGTCTTGGGAGGGCATTTACCTAGGCACGTGCAAGCAACATAAGGTACTGCTCCGCTGTTCAAAGCGAGCTAAAATTCAGTCCAAGCACAAGACTAGCTGATGAGATGATAGACAGGTGTGTGGCAAGACACAATTACTAAATTTTAGATCCATCCCTACTCATTTTGTAGTAAAAAAATAATGACGTATTTTCTATATTGTTAAATTAGATGGAATAAAAATTGCAGGCACTAGCCTTACACTAGCTAGCATCATATTTGTCGAGATTTTTATATGGTGATAAGTACCTACTCCCTCCATCCTAGATTAACAACCCAAAACGCTTACATTTGAAGACAAAGGTAATACTACTACATATCGAGGATATAATTTTCTTTTACTACAGCTTATAGTAATATCCTATTCGTACAGAAAAGCTATAAACATTTTTTCACAGAAAAAGTATAACAAAATAATGGAATAAAATTCATAATTAATGCTTTTATTGTTCGTATCAAGATTTACAGAAGAAGTTGTGAACTAAATTCATTATAAATTTGTGCCAATAATTTCATGACAAATTCATACTTATTAAAATGAAGTAGTGAAACTTTTCCTTTCAAAAAAAAAGCTGTAAAACTGTAATAGTCATTTTTCTAGAGATAAGGTTATATCAACATCGAATTCAAAATACTACATATGAAGTGGACGTGTCCTATTTGGAACCACTAGTGATAAATATAATAGTTATATGTCTTACAATCTACTCTCCCATCTTATATTACTTGCCATGCTAGCTAGAGTCCTCAAGTTTTTTCAATTTACTTATCGTTTTCGCTTTCAATATATAATTCTGTATTATCAATACATAACTTTATCTTTTTTTTCCTCTTAATTCCCTCACACAGATCCAAATCATAAGTAAATCATGATGGAGGGAGTAATTATTAGCTGGCTAGTTGGATCTTCTTGCCAATGAGATAATAATTTTAAATGAGTTTAGCTAATATAATTAGCTAGACCATTACCTGAGATGTTTGGAACCACTCTACTCCAGTATTATCTATAGTGATTTCAAACAGACCTCACTCTCCTCCAGTATTATCTATAGCGATTTCAAACAGACCCTAAATCGAGAGTATATCTATTTTCCGCCTGCCTGAGCTCTAAACATGAACGGTTGAATGTATTTGTGATCCACATTTCCTTCGTCAGCCCCGTATCTGTCGACGAAAATCCTCGCAGTTTCCGCGTGGAAACTTTGACGATTGGATTTGGAATGGATCCGTCTGCGTATTCTGAACAGGACAACGATGATACATGGTCTTAACAGAAGCCGTGGAATTGACGGGTCACTTTTATATTGACTATCCTGGGGTGTGAGAGGAAAGTCTATGTTGGAGTTTAGTCAATGAAATAGGCCAATCCTAGCTTCTAGAATTTTCCCCTGTAGAAAAATAATCAGCCAATCAGACAAGCATACTCTTTTCGTTCTTTAATTGATGTCGCTGTTGACTTTGAAATTTAACTTGACCATTCATTTTATTCAAAAAAATTTGATAAATTTTGTATATTTTGATATAATTTGATTTATTATTTAAGTTATTTGAATCACAACTTAAAAGTTTACACATTTGAGTAAATTTTTTGAATAAGACGAATGGTCAAAGTAAGTTTAAAAATAACAGCGATATTAATTGAAAAACGGAGGGAGTATGTTATTATTAGTATTATTGAGCTGTCGTAATTTTGAAGTCAAATGTTGTTTACAGAGTACATTGTGTAGCCTACGGGCCAAATTTCGTTTTGGGCTGAAATTTTCATGGGTCTGATTTCGATCATTTCTGAGCAGTCCATTTTGTTTTGTGCAGCTGTGGACCTAATCAAGAATGAGCAGGTGCAGGCCATAATTGGGCCGCAAACTTCTACCGAGACCGAGTTCGTGGCCTACGTCAGCAACCGCGCCCACGTCCTCATCCTCTCCTACTCCGCCACCTCCCCGGAGCTGTCGCCGGCGAAGACGCCATTCTTGGTGCGCACCGCAGTCAACGACTCCGTGCAGGCGGCACCCATCGCCGCCGTACTTGCCGAGTGCAGGTGGCACGCGGCGGTGGTCGTGTACGAGGATTCGCCCTACGGTCCGGCATCCTCCCTGCGACGGCCGACGCGCTTCAGGGCGTCGACGCGAGGATCATGGACCGTGTGGCCATGCCCGTTGAATCGACAGATGAACTCATCGACGCGTTTCTCTTCCGCTTCATGGCGATGCCGACGCGCGTGTTCGTCGTGCACATGAACCCTCTCCTTGCCGCTCGGCTCTTCCGCCGAGCGAGGAACGCCGGCATGATGTCGAAGGACTATGCCTGGATTGCCACGGCCGGCCTAGGCAGCTTTGCGGATGTGCTCCCCCGCAAAGACATCGATGCGATGGAAGGGGTTGTCAGCCTCCGGCCGTACTTAGATATGACAGAACAGGTCAGGAACTTCTCGGCGCGGTTCAGGGCGAGGCTTTGGCGGGAGCACCCCTACGACAACGACATCGTCCATGACCCCACCGTGATGATTCTATGGGCGTACGACACGGCATGGGCTATCTCGGCGGCTGCCGAGGCCGCTGCCATCTCTAGCCCGGCATTTGAAACGCCGCAACGTAGCACGGCGGCGACGGACTTGGACCGTCTCGGAGCCTCGGCCACGGGAGAAACATTTTTAGATGCTGTTCACGCCACGACCTTCCATGGGCTGGCCGGAAACTTCACGCTCGTCGACGGACAGCTGCAGCTTCCGGCCTACGAGATCGTCAACATCATCGGTAAAGGCGCAAGGACTGTGGGGTTTTGGACACCAGAGTCTGGAATCTCCCAGGCTCTGAAGAACGCCAGCGGCGCCACCAAAGGGCTGAGGCATATCCTTTGGCCAGGCGACTCATCGAGCTCCCCAAAAGGATGGGTCGTGTCGCCGAACGGGCAGCAGCTTCGCGTCTTCGTGCCGGGGATATATGGGTTCAAGCATTTCGTGGACGTCAGCAACGACTCGATGTTGTAATCTCTTTCTCTGGGTATAGAAGTGTAGATCCGAGAGTATCTGTGTTGGAAATAGATCTGTAGTTTGGAGGTGGTCAATACCTTCGGATCCGGTCGCCGGAGTCGAGGAAGATGATCCGGCCATCTGCTCTTTGTTGGTGCGGTCCTCTGCGCTTGGGCAGCGTCGGTCGGTGAAGAGGGCAGTGGCGTTGGAGTCACGGTAACGTCGTCGATCTTTCGGTGGCGGCGGTCGTCGTGGCGGTGGTGTTTTCCGTCGGCACAGCGCCCCCTTACATATCGGGTTTAGGGATGTCGGTGGGGTGCGGCGGTACGGATGAACTTAGGTCATGAGTTTCGGCCGGCCCCTCACTTCTATTTATTGTGGCGCTGGCGACAGGGGCCCACCAGCCATAATGGGCTGGGCGCCCCCGATCAGGGCGCGATTAGGTCAAGGGCCCATTAAAGCCGTTGGGCCAAAACAGGTGGAGATCAATTTCTAACATTCTCCCTCTTGATCTCACTTTTTACTTTTATCTTTATTACTTTTAACTTTACTCATTCCATTACAGGTTAATGCATAGAACTGTCTCATTGTCACGATCAATCGCCGATAGACTTAACAGCTACAATACATTTTTCTGTTCTGAAATAGTTATTATATATTTTAAGCCATCTTTTAGTTCAGGAATCACAGGCTTTCCCTTAAACCCATGCCGGCAATATGTTCAATAAATACTCTGGGTGGTAAGCCTTTAGTAAGCGGATCCGCTAGCATCTTTGCGGTGCTTATATGCTCAAGACTTATGATTTGATCTCAAACTTTATCTTTCACAACATAGTACTTTATATCAATGTGTTTGACAGCACCACTTGACTTATTGTTGTGTGCATACGTTACTGCGAGTTCGTTATCGCAGTACAATTTAAGTGGTCTATAGATGTCGTCAACCATTTTTAAATTGGGTATGAACTTCTTAAGCCAGTTCACCTGCCCCGTAGCCTCATAACATGCAACAAACTCGACATACATTGTGGACGATGTAGTGACGGTTTGCTTTGAGCTTTTCCACGAAATAGCTCCTCCAGCGAGAGTAAACATATATCCGGATGTAGACTTTCTATCATCTCCCGCATAATCAGAATCTGTATACCCCACTATATGGAGTGAATCTGATTTTCTGTATGTCATCATGAGGCCTTTTGTTCCTTGCAAATAACGCAAGACTTTCTTTATCAATTTCCAATGCTCTATTCCAGGATTGCTCTGGAATCTGCCAAGTAACCCGGTAACAAATGCT
>BCLH01000393.1:142825-171051 GCA_001602315.1 Zoysia pacifica
TCTTTTACAGGATCTTTTGCGGCTTCTATTTTTCTTTCTTTTTCTTTCTTTTTCGCGGTTCTTTCGCGGAGCCCTAGGCGTCCGCCACAATGTAGCCCGTGGCTACAATTTTTCTTTCGGATCTGTGCTCGCGGATAGGGTTCCGGTGAGTTTTTCCATACTCGTCGGGATCTACTCCTAGATCTGGCTCTGATGTCAATGTTGTAATCTCTTTCTCTGGGTCTAGGAGTGTAGATCCGAGAGTATCTGTGTTGGGAATAGATCTGTGGTTCGGAGGTAGTCAATACCTTCGGATCCGGTCACCGGAGTCGAGGAAGATGATCCGGCCATCTGCCCTTTATTGGTGCGGTCCTCTGCGCTTGGGCAGCGTCGGTCGGTGAAGAGGGCAGTGGCGTTGGAGTCACGGCGACGTCGTCGATCTCTCGGTGGCGGCGGTCGTCGTGGCGGTGGTGCTTTCCGTCGGCACAGCGCCCCCCTCACAGATCAGGTTTAGGGATGTCGGTGGGGTGCGGCGGTACGGATGAACTTAGGTCATGAGTTCCGGCCGGCCCCCCCACCTCTATTTATTGTGGCGCTGGCGACAGGGGCCCACCAGCCATAATGGGCTGGGCACCCCCGATCAGAGCGCGATTAGGTCAAGAGTCCATTAAAACTGTTGGGCCAAAACGGATGGAGATCAATTTATAACACTCGACAACCGGAACTCCAAACGTCACGGGATACTGCATCGAGGTATTCGACGCGGTCATGCGTGGCATGCCGTATCCTGTGAGCTACCGGTACGTGCCGTACAGTGACAGCGGCTCCTACGAGAAGCTTGTGTCCCAGGTGGTCGAGCAGGTCAGTGCACTACGGCCAATCGTGCCATGCACATATGAGAATTAATCTGTATGCTGATGACACTGGTTTGGTTGCAGAACGCGGACATCGTCGTCGGCGACGTGACGATCACGGCGAGCAGGATAGCCGAGGTGGATTTCACCATGCCGTTCACAGAGTCGGGGTGGACAATGGTGGTTCCGGTGAAGACCGATACAAGCGCGAGCATGTGGATCTTCCTGAAGCCGCTCAGCACCAGCCTCTGGCTCGCCAACCTCGCCTTCTTCTGCTTCACCGGCTTCGTCGTGTGGGTGATAGAGCATCGGATCAACCCTGAGTTTCGCGGCACGCCGTGGCAGCAGTTCGGACTCATCTTCTACTTCGCCTTCTCCACGCTCGTCTTCTCGCACAGTACGCGCGCATCTTACGTCGTACTCTCTGTTTTTGTTCAACGTTTCTTGAATTGTTGCCATTTGCAGAGGAGAACCTGAAGAGCAACCTTTCGAGGTTCGTCGTGATCGTATGGGTCTTCGTCGTGCTCATTCTGACGTCAAGCTACACCGCCAGCTTGACGTCGATGCTGACCGTCCAGAAGCTCCAGCCAACGGTGACAGACATCAGGGAGCTCCAGCGGCGTGGCGACTTTATCGGTTTCCAGGACGGGTCCTTCATCGAGAGCGCGCTGCAGAACATGGGCTTCGACAGAGCCAAGATGAGGAACTACAGCACCGCGGACCAGTACGCCGAGGCCCTATCTAAGGGGCCGGCCAACGGTGGTGTCTCCGCCGTGTTCGACGAGATACCGTACCTGAAGCTTTTCCTGTCGCAGTACTGCGACGGCTACACCATGGTCGGCCCTGTGTACAAGACAGGCGGCTTTGGGTTCGTGTTCCCCAAAGGCAGCCCGATGACGCCGGACGTGTCGCGCGCGGTCCTGATGCTGGCGGAAGGAGATCAGATTGGGCAGATCGAGAAGAAGTGGTTCGGCGAGCCCGGCGTGTGCCCGAGCAAGGACGGCAGCACCGCTCTCGTCTCGTCCAACCTCAGCTTCCAGAGTTTCGGCGGACTGTTCCTCATCACCGGCGTGGTGTCCGGCCTCATGCTCCTCATCTACCTCGCCACTTTCTTCTACCGCGAGCGGGACGAGCTTCGTGCTGAGGAGGAGGACGTCGGCTCCGGGAGCACGTCGCTGCGACGGCTGCGCGCGTGGATGCGTCACTACGACCGCAAGGACATGAGGTTGCCCACCTTTAAGACGCGGAACATGGAGTCCGCCATGAACGGGAACCAAACACCGAGGTGGATCGATGACACCATCAGGGGCGGCCGCGACGCGAACGAAGCGTTGCAGGCAGCGAGCGAGGAGGACGCCAACGGCATGAGCCCGTTCAACACCTCCATTAGCTCGGAGATGAATGCCGGATCTTCGTCATCTGAGCTAGGTATCTCGTTCGAGCAGAGGATGGAGGCAGCCACAGCCACCATGGAGATGTCAAGATCAACGTCAGAACGTCAGACTTAGCTGCAGATAACTATCTGTACCATCCGTGCGTACAGGGCAGGTGTTTCCGGACATGTCTGGTAGAAAACGTTGATCCATTCAGTCAGTAATCTGTACAGTAGAAGTAAGTACATTGTTCGTCGGCAGGTCAGCTCAGTGCTCAATTAGTACTACTAGTGGTTATGCTCCAATAATCTGTGTCCTCGGAGCATTCAGTAAAAAAGTTTGTGTTCGATCACGAATCGAACGTATTTCTGATCAGTTTGATACTATCAAAAGACCCGGCCCAGAGTATTCCTTTTTATGACACATTTTCAACACAAAATATCCAATCTCACTGCCAATGTTTGCAGGTATTATGCTCTGTTTTAGCTTTTATTAAAAAAAATAATGGGAGAAAACCCGGGCTCTACCTCCTCGAAAGGATGTTTACATCCAATTCTTACAAAGGAGATTCTATTGTTAGAATTCAAACTTTAAGATCCCTAGCCTCGATACCATATTGAGCTAAGTATACATCAATCAGTTGTACTTAAAAAAATCAAACTAATGAAAAAAGATTAAAGTCAATTCACTTATACTAACAAACATATATAGCTTCACTGGCGAACCCAGTGGGTGGGCTAAAATTTTTGACTCAAAATAGTCTTAATACATGTGTTAATTAAATTTCTAATTCTATGTACATAGGTGGTCTTAAAGTATTGCTATAAATGGATACTGAATTTTGTAGGGATGATAATAATTAAATTTTAAATATTGATATAAGTCTATGTTAAATTGCTATTTTATTATCTAAATAATCAGTTTAGGTATCTATTATCTATTTTACTTAAGTACATTTTTCATCTAGATGTTGCTACTCTATCATAATTTTTAACAACAAATATACTTAGTTCTGCTGAAATTTTCAAGTAAAATACGTGAAACATTTAATATTAAATGGTGAAATACTTGACAGAAGGATATAACTTTTGGTTTGTAGTGATAGAATATTTGATATTTTTTAAAATATTTCTCTCTCTCTCCTTCTCTTTTTTAGGAGGTTTGACCTTACAACGCATTTATGAGTCGACTTTCTTTAGTTTGCATTTTTTTTGGACCTAATAAGCTAAGCTAAAGTTTTATAGTACAAAGTAGTCCACTGTGGTCTTTGGTTATCTCGGGCGGAAAGTATAAGTGCTTTGTAGCTTATTTAGTTTTTTTCTCCTCTAACCTCCAATGAGTAATATTGCTATTATATCTGCTGCCGGCTTCGTTTATACGGCTGCAAATAAATAAATAAATAAAATTTGACATACCCTTCAAGTCCTAGATACGTCACTGCATAGCCCAGATATACAACACGATTGGACGAAGGCTTTCGCGGAGTTTTCGCCGTCCAACAGTCGTTGGTCACGAAGGCGTTGGTACCTTGTGTAGTTTGATGCTGCGACCCCGAATCCTCCGCTCAAATGGCAACAAGTCATGGAAGCGACCCTGGGTCCTCGCCAGTCGCGAGTGTATAAAGCGAGGCGTCCCAGCCTGCGGCGGCGCTCTGGAAGAACAGGCCGCTCGGCTGCAGTAGTTGCTCGCTCGCCTGTGGTCGGTCGATGCAGTGGTAAATGGCGACGCACTCGTCTCCGTCTTCTTGCTTCGCCTTCTCCTTCCTTCTTCGTCGTCTTGTTCTGGTACCGTGCGAGCATGCAGGTGGCCACGGCGCAGCAGCAGGTGCCCGTTGGCGTCATCCTGAACATGTCTTCGCCGATCGGGCTCCGACGCAAGGTCGGCATTGAGATGGCGGTGGAAGACTACTACGCCACGCGCCCCAGCTCCGCCGCCAGGGTCAGCCTGCTGTTCCGGGATTTCGGCGGGGACGTACTTGGTGCCGCTTCCGCAGGTAAGCTCCATCTCTGTATGATTCCTGCCAAGATAATTTGGCGTGTTTCACTGATTTGCTTAGCATTTCGGTTCCTGTATTTCGCTGCAAAACATCATGCCCTCCGCTCAGTTGGAGCATATGCATATGCCACTCTGGAGTTGAGTTATACTTGCTACTCTAGCGTAGCACCATCATCTGACTGCTATATTTTACGGGACTTTATACCTTAGCACTGGCTCCTCTGATCACTAATATGTAGATCTAGACCCATTGATCAGTAACTCCAACGCATGTCAGAGGATCATCATCGTCGTCGTCATCATCATCTTGTCGTCGTAATATTGAAGTCAAATTTTGTTAACAGAGTACTAGCCTAAGGGCTAAATTCCGTTTTGGGCTGAGACTTTCGTGGGTCTGATTTTGATCATTTCTGAGCAGTCCATTTGGTTTTGTGCAGCTGTGGATCTAATCAAGAACGAGCAGGTGAAGGACATCATTGGGCCGGAGAGTTCCGCAGAGGCCGAATTCGTGGCCTACATCAGCAATCGCACCCACGTCCCCATGCTCTCCTACTCCGCCACCTCCCCGGGCTGTCGCCAGCGAAGACGCCATTCTTCGTGCGCACTGCAGTCAGCGACTCTGCCCAGGCGGCGCCCATCTCCGCCGTATTTTCTGAGTTCGGGTGGCACGCGGCGGTGGTCGTGTACGAGCAGTGAGGGGAACCAGTCAATCTGTTTCTTGCCGTAGTCTGCTCCATCTTCAATAAAAATGACTCGAAGGTTAGACCATATATACTACGATGTCACGATATCTAGAGGAGTTGAGGTGATCTCAACGTGTTGCTATCGCAGTTTACGATTAAACAAATTAAATCACAGAGTTGAACGAAATTATACCTTTCATCTACTCCACACCCGCTCCTACTGGAGACGTCACTCAACCGAAACCACACTCTGAGACCTTTGTTAGCTGGAGCTAAGTTACTTTTTGAATCGCTGAATGAGCAGAAAACTCTCAAAATAAATTAAATTCTCTCTCAATTATATAAAAAATAATTTTTATCACCAGAATAATTAGTCTCTACATGTTTAATATTACTCACTATAGATATTTTGTCAGAAAAAACTTGGTCGCACTTTGATGACAAAAATACTTATCACTATATGTATATAGTAATAATTAACAATTCTATATGTTATTCATTAAAATTATATAGCAACTATAAAATCTTTAGTAACTAAATACGTGTAACAATAATTATCATACACAATTATCACTAAAAATGTATATTCAAATAAAAATAAAATCTTAATCACTATTTATCAATTTTTAACACTAAAACACAGTGAAAAACTCTATTTTTAATGCATTTTATATTGTTAATAGGATATATAAATTAGAGGGGCCAACTAAAAATTTCTTTAATGGACCGCGCGGCCGTGTCCGCTGACGCGACAGATGAACGCCTCGACGCGGTGCTCTACCGCTTCATGGCGATGCCGACACGCCTGTTTATCGTGCACATGAACCCTCTCCTTGCCGCCCGGCTCTTCCACCGGGCGAGGAACGCCGGCATGATGTCGAAGGACTATGCCTGGATATCCACGGCTGGCCTAGGCAGCTTTCTGGATGTGCTTCCCGGCGAGGACATCGAAGCGATGGAAGGGGTTGTCAACCTCCGGCCGTACTTAGAGATGACTGAACAGGTCAGGAACTTCTCGGCGCGGTTCAGGGCGAGGCTTCGGCAGGAGTATCCCGACGACAACGACATCATCTATGACCCCACCGTGGTTATGCTATGGGCGTACGACACGGCCTGGGCTATTTCGGCGGCTGCCGAGGCCGCTGGCATCTCTAACCCGGCATTTGAAACGCCGCGACGGAGCGCGGCGGCAACGGACTTGGACCGGCTCGGTGTCTCGGCCACGGGAGAATCGTTCCTCCATGCGATTCACGCCACGACCTTCCACGGGCTCGCCGGCAACTTCACGCTCGTCCACGGGCAGCTGCAGCTTTCGGCGTACGAGATCGTCAACATCATCGGTAGAGGCACAAGGACTGTGGGGTTCTGGACACCGGAGTATGGAATCTCCGAGGACCTGAAGAACGCCAACGGCGCCAACAAAGGGCTGAGGCATATCCTTTGGCCAGGCGACTTATCGAGCCCCCCAAAAGGATGGGTCGTATCGCCGAAAGGGCGGCAGTTGCGCGTCTTCGTGCCGGTGAAACTTGGCTTCAAGCAGTTCGTGGACGTCAGCGGTGACTCGACCACAATTCCAAACGTCACGGGATACTGCATCGAGGTGTTCGAGACTGTCATGCATGACATGCCATATCCGGTAAGTTACCATTATGTGTCGTACAATGGTAGCTTGGAGTCCTACGACAAGCTTGTGTCCCAGATGGCCGAGCAGGTCAGTACACTACTGTGGCCAATCCTGCTATGCACATTTGAGAATTGATTTGTGTGCTGATGACACTGGTTTGGTTGCAGAACGCGGACATCGTTGTCGGCGACGTGACGATCACGGCGAGCAGGATGGCCAAGGTAGGCTTCACCATGCCGTTCACGGATTTGGGGTGGACGATGGTGGTCTTGGCGAAGACGGACACGAGCAGAACATGTGGGTCTTCCTGCAGCCGCTCACCACCAGCCTCTGGCTCGCTAGCCTCGCATTCTTCTGCTTCACCGGCTTCTTCGTGTGGGTGATAGAGCATCGGATCAACCCCGAGTTTCGAGGCACGCCGTGGCAGCAGTTCGGCGTCATCTTCTACTTCGCCTTCTCCACGCTCGTCTTCTCGCACAGTACCGCTCATCTTACGTCGTACTCTCTGTTTTTGTTCAACGTTGAACGAAGATGGCTTAAACTTTTGCGTTGTTTCCATTTGCAGAGGAGAAGCTGGAGAGCAACTTTTCGAAGTTCGTCGTGATCGTATGGGTTTTCGTCGTGCTCATTCTGACGTCGAGCTACACGGCCAGCTTGACTTCGATGTTGACCGTCCAGAAGCTCCTGCCATTGGTGACAGACATCAGGGAGCTCCAACGGCGTGGCGACTTCATCGGTTACCAGGAGGGGTCCTTCATTGAGAGCGCGCTGCAGACCGTGGGCTTCGACAGGGCCAATATGAGGAACTACACCACCGCGGAGCAGTACGCCGAGGCCTTGTCGAAGGGGTCAGCCAATGGCGGCGTCTCCGCCGTGTTCGACGAGATCCCGTACCTAAAGCTTTTCCTGTCACAGTACTGCGACGGCTACACCATGGCCGGCCCGGTCTACAAGACGGACGGCTTTGTGTTCGTGTTCCCCAGAGGTAGCCCGATGACGCCGGACGTGTCACACGCGGTCCTGGAGCTGGCGGAAGGAGACAAGATGGCGCGGATCGAGAAGACGTGGTTCGGCAAGCCCGGTGTGTGCCCAAGCCGGGACGGCAGCACTGCCCTAGACTCGTCCAACCTCAGCTTCCAGAGCTTCGGCGGACCGTTCCTCGTCACCGGCGTTGTGTCCGGCCTCATGCTGCTCATCTATCTCGCCACCTTCTTCTACCGCGAGCGTGACGAGCTTCAGGCTGAGGAAGCGGCCGTCGGCTCCGGCTCCGGGAGCTCGTCGCTGCGACGGCTGGGCGCGTGCTTGCGTCACTACGACACCAAGGACATGAGATCGCCCGCCTTCAAGACGTTGAACGAGGAGTCTATCAGGAACGAGAACCACACGCCGAGGTGGGTCGATGACACCACCAGAGGAGACCAGGGAGCGTTGCAGGCGGCGAGAGAGGAAGACACCAACGGCATGATCCCATTGAGCACCAACCCAGGCTCGGAGATGAATGCCGGTTCTTCGTCGGCATCTGAGGTGAGGACGCTCGAGCAGAGGATGGTGGCAGACGCAGCCACCATGGAGATGCCAAGATCAACGTCAGAACGTCAGATTGAGCTGAGGATGTTCGAGCAGAGGATGGAGGCAGACACAGCCACCATGGAGATGCCAAGATTAACGTTAGAACATCAAACTGAGCTGGGGACGCCCGAGCGGAGGATGGAGACAGACACAGCCACCATGGAGATGCCAAGATCAACGTCAGAACGTCAGACTGAGCTGAGAACGTTCGAGCTGAGGATGGAGGCAGAAACAGCCACCACGGAGATGCAAAGATCAACATCAGAACGTGAGATTTAGCTACAGATAGCTATTACCATCTGTGGGCACAGGGCAAGTGCTCCCTGATATGTTTGGTACAAAAGGCTGATCCGTTCAGTCATTAGTCTGTATTGTAGATAGTAGTGAGTACATTGCTCACTAGCAGGTGATTGTGATCTGCCCTCGAAGCATTCAGAAAAAAAAAGTTTTCGTTCGATCACGAATCAAACATATTTCTGTTGAGTTGGACCCGTCCCAGAGAAGTTTTTTTTTACAACCATTGTTTCTGTTAAAGTATAAATAAATTGTTTATCTTTTCTCATCAGCTTAAGTTTATAGAGTTCACTGGTAGATGCATACAATCCAATATAACATCAAAGCCAGATGTGTCTAAGTTCGAATCCTGACGAGCCTACGAGATTGTAATCTATTTCTATTTCACGTTGTTACATGTAAATAAAAATTGTAGCCTACTTCTATTTCACATTTGCGCCTACGACAGGTGTTGAAGTATATGTGAAAATTATTCATCTTTTTCATTAGTTTAAACTTTTAAAATCAACTGGTTGATACATGCAACTCAATAATTTCTACACCATGCTTACATTGCAAAAGCAAAAATATCCAATCGCTTAGATAGTGATTTACATCAGGATATTCTTTAGTTGGCATACCACGTTATATTGGAAATAAGTTAATATTAATTTTTGTCCTCAAACGAATACAATACTATGATACAACAGTGCATGGTGCCGCATCATGCTGTGCCCGTGACTTGATCATGGCATGGTAACGGCCAAAAAAACATGCATCCTCGCAGCAGTGAAGCCAGCTCTAAGAATCTAATCTGGCTCCAGAAATATGCACAATCTAACGATCTAAAAATACAGCCCTGGTACAGATTATCGAGAATGGTCAAATGAGACATCAGAACAATGTGATGCATAGAGCAGAAAATGGTGTGGATAAACAATAAGAAAATGGATGACTGAAAATAAAATTAAGATAACAGATTTTCCAGAATAATACCTGATTAACATATGAAAATATCATTGCTCCCCATTAATCATGAGAGAATGATAAGGAACCTTATTTATTTCGAGAATGGTGGACTGATCCTGAACAAGTGGCTGTCTCCATGGCTCTCCATCCATCTGAATATATGCACGATTCCACTGTCCACCCCTCATTTCAAACTTGATAGCCGCTGCCTGATATACAGGATAAGAAACATAAGAGCTCTCCGACAATTATCTTAAATGGACTTCCTAAACCCAAATTTGGAGCATCATTAGGGAAAATCACCCTCCAACAGTGCCATAAATCAACTCTCCAAATGTGAGAACTCATGATAAGAGAGCTCTCGGTTGGCACATTTGGAGACCTGATTCACACTCCTTAGACTCCAAATCCTACCATTCCCGCAACAGACCAACAGACAAATCAAGGTAAGACCCACAAAAAGGGTCACATTTACCACTCTGATAATCCCGACAGATCATTCCTCTTTTTTTTTTTTTTTTTTTGCAGAAGCAGAGTACCTGGGCTATAAAGAAGGCAAGAAACAGTACCTGGGCAATGTGCTTTGCTTTTATAAGCTCAGCCATGACAAATGAAGCATGCCAGCCTTCTTTCAGACCAAATATTTCAAGCAAGCCATCATCCGAATGAGCTTCAACAAAACCTCTCTGCAAATAGATATAGAATATCAGTACCATATTACCATGTACTCATATGCATTAAAAAAAAGGGGCAGCATGCTGCACGTAGCTCCCACTTGCAGGTTCCAGGGAAGGGTTTGATTACTTTTGTACTCAACCTTACCCTGCATTTCTGCAAGAGCCTGTTTCTAGGACTCGAACTTTTTTTTCCTGAAAGAACAGGAGGGCAAGGCCCTACTGATTACCAAATATTAAAGAGAAAAAGGTACAAAGAAGAGGAAAAACAAAAAAGAAACCCGAAGAAAGGTTACAAAGAGCCTAGCCAATTCTCAATTCCTGGAAAGTATTTTGGCTTGGCTCTATGTAAGAGTAAAGAAAACTCATGTACAAATTTGAATTTACATTTTCCAATTGTGGGATCGTCATCATTGAAGAGCCAATTATTCCTTGTTGCCCAAATGCTCCAAATCATCAAAATAATAATTTCCATGAAAAAAGGAACTGATAGTTGCTGCTTGATGTATTTGACCATCCTAAAGTGTTCGCGTCTGCCACTGATTGCAACTCCAATACTAGCCCAGCAGAGTTTAGCAAAATTGCAATGAAAGAAGAGATGAGGCAGGGTTTCTTCACATTGCAAAATGCATAATTCACAGACAGGAATCTAGATCCATATCAGGCAGGGTTCCAGGACTCGATCTTATATGCATAAAAGAAGCAAAATAAAATTGTGCATCGCCACATGTGTTAATATTAAATGCTGTATCTCAGCCCTGAAGTTAGCTCAAAATTGCATGCAATTAACATGAACAAGCTCAACTACTAACCTTTTCAAGGTATTCAGGTCCAAGATCACCCCATGGATGCCTCCCACTGCCATAGTTGTACAAATTTAAGACAACAAGGGATCTAACACTGCAGTATCAGGGAAAAGATGTGAGCACAATTCCATTACAGGAAGCTTCAAGTGGTTCCTAAGTCTCTTATCAGTGGCTTGTGTAATAAAAAAAAATTCAAAACTTGCCTTGAAGGCATTTGAACTTGCTCCCACTCAGAGCAATTGACCTTTTTAATGTAAAGTCGCAAAATATTCTTAAGCCCCCTGCAGCAAAAAAAAATGTTGTCAGCTTTGCAAGAAGCAATTGGTAAGACAATTTGCGGCATCAGAAAGGAAAAAAGAACATCATCATAACTGGGTAGTAATTATGAATAACTAAATATGTAGACAAAAATGTAAAAGATAAGCTTCACTGTCACTGCATCATATATAGTATATCATGGATACTGAACCATGAACCTGGTAACAGGTGGTAATCAAAGAACAGAAGTCCATCCTGCACCCCTCATCATATATCTCAACATTCCCTTTTAATAGCACGGTATATTTTCATACATGTACAGTAGCATTAACTATATAGCATTGTAGTGTCTGGAGTGGATAAAAAAAACACCCGATACTTGTAAAAATCTGAAACCATATTAGAATCCATGTAATAGCAGCTCATCTACCTTAGCTGTGGACCTGCCGCACAAGGTGTACAGAACCACCCTTGAGTGCAGCTATATCCAGCATAAATTAACTGCATGGTAAGAAATAAATATCGTCAACACTACAAGTCCCATAGCAACATAAGACATTATCCTCAAAATAACAAATGGTATGGAACAGAGCTGCATAGGAACCAAATAGGCCTTCAGAGTCTTTTTCTTTTTCACTAAAAAGGTTATTTATTCTTGACTTTGCACATCCAGCTTATAAACAGATGCCCTAAATAAATATAGCAGGATAAGCATCCTAACAATATGCTCAAAGTATATTGCAACGTTGGGATTAATGATGCCTTTGGGACATCACATGCCAATCATGCAAATTATAAGCTACTAATGAAATAGGTAACCAATACACTGCTAACTGTCAGTCTGAATACTATGATATACGCTGCTCATTTGCTACCAAAAAAAAAAATTCTATGTGGATTGATATGACCATTCAAGCAATCCCACTTCAGATATAATAACTTTGGATCACATGTAATAGCATTTTAAACCCACGAAAATTCAAATTACACCAGTAAAGAGTGTTGATTGGCACCTTATTTGCAACCGGTCCTTGTGCAAGGTATGGCTTTTCATCACGAAGATGGTGGAAGCCATACGCAACTTGAGCATCCATCCCTTTTCAAAGTAAATTGTAAACTTAGCAATAACAATAAAGTTAAAAAGAAACCCGTAATCACATTTCAAATTCTTGATGAGAAATAAACCCATAATCACATTCCAAATTCTTGATGACACCCAAAAATATACTCCTTTCCATTTTATAAGTCGTTTTAGATCTGTGAACGGGAATAAAGAAAAGTGAAAAAGGAGAGATAGAGTGGAGATGTATTGGGAAGAGAAAAAGGTGTCTCGAGAAGTGAGAGACTTATAATTTGGGAAAACCTTAGGAGCCCAGAGTGACTTATAATTTGGGATCGAGGGAGTAGTTCATATGCTGTAATTCGCATGCAGTCAAAAGTTTCATTTGTTATCTCAATGTAATTAAGTCTGTTTATTGCACCTAGCTTTATAGTCACACAGGCATTATCATCTCTGTTGAATTGAGCATCGTGTGTGTAGTGTGGATAATTACCAACATAGCAACAAAGAATTTGATTTGAGTAATAAAAGAAATACCAATGCTAAGGTAGTTGTAAAATACTCCTTTATAGCATGAAGCCTTTTCAGATAACTCAGTGCCATTCTCCTGCAACATATCAGATTACACTTTGTTAAATGCAAACAACCAAAAATATTATAGAATATTCAAGACATGCATTTCCTAGACTTTTTAACTAGCAGTTAGATTTTTCTCTGTCATCATCAGCAGTTCTCTGTTACTATTTGCTATCTTAACTCGCGTGCAGCATAGAAATTAACCGACTTCAGAAGTGGAGTTAACAATGAAGAGTATTGGCATATAGGTTACCGTAACTAATTTTATGTTGAACGTATAAATCAAGGTGGATTCAAAGTCAAAACCTGGCTGATCTCCAACCGATCTGCAGGTTCCCCTTTCTTAAGAGCATACGGCAACTCTTTTATTTCCCCCTCTGGCATCAGAATTACAGCTTGCCAACTGCATGAAAAACAGTAGAGGTTACCAGTACAAAGAAACAGATGGTGTTCCTTAGAATTTTTAGGCGGACAGATATATCTATAATAGTTACAATAAATTTGTTCAACCATATACATTGATACTTGGTACAATATTCTGCCTACAAAGAGGAAGTAATTGTCTCATGTATTAAAAAAATCAAATATGACATAGAATTGCACCATAGATCAGTAGTACTCCGTAGTTGTTTTTGGTGTTATTGGTAAGTTTCTAGAATAGATGACAATCAGAAGTCACTATGGAGGAACAGGAAACAACTAGTCCACAAGAGTAATTTTTCTCCTCTGGTTAAACAACTAGTCAACACAATGGATAAGACAGTGGATAAAGATATCAACAGAAATTAATATAATCTCACCTGTCAAGACGGCAGATGGGACCAGTGGCAGCCTTGCTGAGATAACGCTTCACAGCTGAGCGCCAACCAAAGGGAAATGAACCACCCTGAGCATGTGCAAATCAGTAATTTGAATTGAAAGCAAAGGATATACAAATCTCAAAGGAGACATATATGTGCAACTACCCAGCCAAACGATCTTGCAAGGTCGTTTCCAGTACCAAGTGGAATGATTCCTGTGGGTGGAACTGGTTCCCTCTTCATCTTGTAAAGATCAGAGAGACATCCAAGCACCCAGCCAACTGTGCCATCACCCCCAGCAACCTGCAAGGAAAAAATCACCAATGTTACTGTTGTGAAAGTGACAAGTAACCAACATCGCAAAAGTTCGGCTAGTAACAAGGAAAAGTGACACCTTTTGTAGAGAAAAGCAGCAATGTTTCGTAAGCTATCAGAATGGAAAGGAAAATTGAATGTGCAGAGAAAATGAAATTCTTTGTAGAACCATCAACCACATACCACAACCCTCATCTTTTCACGAGTGGTTCTTGCACAGTTATCACCTTGATCAGCTAACCTCTCCAGACAACTCAAACCATACTGAACAAAATCAGAGGGCTTCACAACAGAAAGATCAAAGACCTGCAAAATTGTTGCATCAGTATGCAGAGTAATTCCACACAAGCAAAAGCACAAGATACAAAAATAACAAGAAAAAAAACTAAAATTATGGGTAGAGAATAAAAAGATTAGAGAAAACAAATGCCTATCTGAACATTTTGTTAAGGCGCAGGGTAGAGATGTAAAAAGAGAGAACTAAAAATAGGGGGTCCTAACTCCTAAATCCAGTAGAATGCTAGTAGTAACATTCGTATTCTTCTATGGATGTAACCAGCAGATTTCATGATTCTGCCCGTATATGGGGAATCTGCAAAACGTCAGTGAATGCTGATGATCTATTTTGGAGTAGTAATAGTACTATCGCTGAGTCACAGTTAGACAAATCTACCCAAGCTATAGAGGCACTGGTAACGCGTCACACGGATCACATGAGGCTGATGCTCTCTCTGAAAGTACCATTGTACCACGAATGTTCACCTAACGGAGGAAATTCAACTAACCTACTGCGTGTCTCAGCTCTGATCGCCGTGAAATTCAACTGGGAATCTCACAAACATTCAATCGCATGCTGCGGCACAAAGCAGAACGAAGCGATCGACGAAGCGACAAGCAATAGGAGGAGAGCAAAACTGGAGCGGAGAAAGGGGAGCGAAAATTTGGAGAACCGCAGCCGCCCGAGTGTCGCACGAGCTGCGAACCGTGACGTCATTACCTGCTCCTCGCTGATGAGCTCGTGAAGCCGCACTTTAAGCTCGGGCCCGTGCCGCCCGCCGCTCTTAGAGTTCACGAACACGACGACCGGCGCCACGCCCGGCGGCCCCTCCTCCCCCTCCTTCTCCGCCGCCGAGGCGGCCGCCACGCCCGCGGCCTCGTCCTTGGCGGCGACGGCCGCCGCCACCGCGCGGCGCAGGTAGAGCGGCATGACGACCTGCTTCCGTAGCTCGGCCTTGTCCACCTCCTTCCCCCACAGCCCGCACGCGCGCACCGACTCCCAGATCGACACGCGCGCCGCCGGCGCGGTCGACGGCGCCCGCCGCACGGCGTCCTTGCCGGCAGACGCCGGCACCCCCTCTGCTTGCGCCATGGCTGCTGCTGCTGCTAGTACTACGCGTGCACCACAGCTCAGCAGCTACGGATTTTTGTCGCTGGGTTTGGTTGGTCCGGCGTCGGCGAGGGCGATGGAATTTGGGGAAATTTCAGTGGAGTCGCTTATATATTGCGAGATTTTTACCAGCACGCGTTCGTTAATCAGGTGGACTCTTGACCAAATGACCAGTGCTGAATGCTGACGCGTTCCCTGATTTCTCGCCAGCGCGGAGCGTGTGGTCCTGTGCTGGCGTCTTGTTGGGTGCGGGCCACTGGCTTTCCTCCAATGGATTAAAGTGTAGAAAATCAATCAAAAAGCCGGTGAAGTTGATCTACTCCCACCAGTTTTAAATTATTAAGACTATTAATTTTTAATATCAATTTTAATCATTCGTTTTATTAAAAAAATTTATTTTAATGTATAAAATTATTAGCTATTCTTTCTATCTTAAATTATAAGTTATTTTAGACTTAACAACTTTTTCTAAATTATAAGTCATTCTCGCTACACTTTCTCTCCTCTTAATATTTCTCTATTTCTATCTTTCTCATCCTCGTTTTCAGCACATCTCTGTTTCCAGCTGTAAAATTTTAAATTCTATAAAAGATAAAACAAGTAATAATAAAATTTTATATGTTTAAATAAATTTTTGAATAACACAAACGGTCCAGATTCAACGGTGTCAATATTTTAAAACCAAATAAAGTATTTATTTATTTTTCTATACTAATAGATTCAATTTAGGTGAAACGGTTTGGATTGATTTCATCTTGTTTCCATGAAAATTGGCTGATTTCTAGCGGTTTCGTAACCCTGCTTACAGCATGTTTGGTTTTGCAGTCCTAAACCAAACAAACCTTTAGCCTAATCAAGATCATGCCATAAAAAAGAACATCTGATTTCAATGAAATTTTAACTTAAACAGAAAAAGGGTGAAACGGACTGTAGAAGGGCCGACCGTGACCATTTAGCACCCCTAGTTTTCCCTCCCTTATACTAGTATTAATTTTAATACTATATTCGGTCTTAAATTTTTTATGGATCTGCCACTAATCACAAAACTAAGCTATGAGCCAGAAGCAAAATGCCGCAGATATGTGTTCCCATGTCACACTCACACTCACCCTCGTACTACGTGGACACTACCGGAGAGAAAAGCAGTGTGCACTGTATTTTCGAAATTTGCCGTAAGCTAGAGAGGGCGAGGAAAAGAGCCAGAACGAGTCCAATGGTCACTACTTGCCGCACAAAAGTTGTTTCGGTAGCTCACGGCAGATTCAAATCCGGTACGAATAGTGTTTATCAGGCCGTTTTGGAAAAGAAGCCCTGACGGATTCGAACTCCATCAGTAGAGATTGACAATCACAATCAGAGTGTGTTTAGTTGAGCTGTGAGCTGTGAAAAAACAACTGTGAGCTATGAGCTGTGAAAAAACAGCTGTGAGCTGTGAAAAAGCTAAAAGCCGTTTGGCTTAAAACAGCTGTGAAGTTGTGAAACAGTAAGACAAATATATATAATATATATTATAGTTTATAATTATTATATAATTATAATTATATTACATAACTATAATAATACATAATTATAACATATATAGTATTATATATATTATAAATATAATATAATATACAATATAGATTATAACTATATAATTATAGTTATATTACATAACTATAATAATATATAATTATATATTAATTGTAATTATATAATACAATTATAATTATATATTACTAAAATTACAACTATATATAATATATAATTATAATAAAAATATATTTATATGTAATTATGTAATATAATTACATATTATTATAATTATGTGGTATAAATAATTATAATTATATTATTATGATACAATTATAATTATATTATATAATTGTAACTGTAGTAATATATAATTATGTATAATTATAATTATAATATATATAAATCAATATCCACAGCTAGCAAAAGCAAGTTCAAATCTACTTTTGATTTTGAATAAAAAAAAAGCTGTTTTCTCGAAATCATTTTTGTCACAGCTGACTCTTTAGTTGAGCTTTTGACTTTTAAAAAAACAAAAATCCTAAAAGCTAGCCAACCAAAAAGACCCTCAATTGTGAAAAGCGATGAATAGACCTCGCAATCAATTGTGAAAGCGATGGGTAGACCCTCGCAACTTACAACCGTTTAGCTCACAAAGGTTGAGACAAATGGTCGCATGCATCCGTGGTGCCTAAACCAATCTCTTGGAATTATTACTTTTTGTTATAGTATTTTAGTAGTACGTTTTTTTTTTTACTGCTCATCTATTCGTTTATAGTAGAGCTCAGCTAACATAGTTATCTCTTTTTCTTTCACCTTTTAGAAAAAAAAAACTCTAAATCAATCCGAACCATCAAATTTTAGTAGAAAAAAATTAGAATGCAAATTGTAATATTGATGTCACTTATCGATGATGGTGTTTATTTTTAAAATGATCACTTACCTAATATACAACACATGCAACTTTTCATAATTTAATGATTCCCTTCTAATTTAAATATTATAATAATTATTAATTATTTTAGTGATTTTACTTCCTAATACGTAAAAATTACCATTTTTATTTTGAGATCCGTGTAAATAGATGATTCACATTAATTTTGATCTACCATAAAATTTGACGTATAAGTACTACTAATAATTATTACAAGATAAAAATGTGTTAGACATAAGGTTTGTTCTCACACACGCTCAAATTAGAGTATTTCTTTAATGCGTGATATGCTCCTTTTTCCCTTGCATTGGAATCATTTGAGGCGTAGTCCTACAAGTTGCCTCGCCACTTCTGGTTCTGGCCTTCCGAGCTGGCGAGCTGTAAGCCTGTAACCCAAACCGACGATTGGACGGTTGGAACCAAGAGACTCGTCGGCTCGGAGAAAGGCTATGGAGCGCGCGCGCGTGCCTGGCGATGCCTTCTTGCAATGCAAGCTTTCTTGTCTGCCGCTGCCGGAGTCCTGTCAGAAAAGGGCGAAAAAAAAAAGACAGAAGTACATGTGGAAGTGGTGTCAGAGAGTCGGTCGCGCGCATGCAACCCTCCTCACTTTTTATTCGCCCGGCGCTCCTGCACTAGTGGCGTCAAGCGCACGGTTGGCGGCTGTGCGTGTCCTCAACATTTACACCACCCTCACCCGCCCGACCAACTGCCACTGAAAGCTCGTTAATGCTGTCGGTCCCATCTGTCATGCTAGCGGCGTGTAAATGCGTTAATGAGAATCCGGCCGGACGCAGACGGCAGCGGCACGTGCGCTCCGCTGGGGCGTTGGGGCCACCCAGCCCGTGCTACTCTGGCGTCAGGAAGAACGCGTGTCTGGTTTGAATTGATGACGACCGCGCTTGGACCGTTGGACGACGAACGGGCGGAGAAGGCAAAGCCTGCCGTGCCGTGGACCCGACTGGTCCGGTCCGGCCGCGTCCTTTGTCTTCCTTCTTCCAGAACTGCACCTCCATTGGCAGGCCGACGTTAGAGTTCCTCTAGAAGTAAGTGCGGATGAATTTTTAAAGTGCTTTTGCTCTGTATTTTACTCTTTCAGTTTTATAAAAAGATTATTTTTTAATTTTTTAATTTTAATTTTGATCACGCGTCTTATTCAAAAAATTGTAAAAATATAATTTATTTTATTATAAATTATTTTATTATTAAAAATACTATAAACATGATTTATTTGTTTTTATATTTGCAAAATAAAATTGAATAAAACGAATGGTCAAACATGATTTTTAAAAGTCAAAAAATGATCTTTTTATGAGACATAGGTAATACAAAATATCCATCAAATGATTTTACAACAAGTACTTCTATATTTTCTCTAAAAAACACTTCTTCTCTCGTTTGTATTTGTATCGAGAGACAAAAGCACTAAAAATAATGTTTTTCATGGATTCTTCTCTTATTTATACATTGGAACTACAATAAAATTTGTTTTGATAAACGATTTGAAAAAAACTTTTGATAGAGAATCTAGTCTCTCAGTTTTTTAATTGATGTCACCGTTGATTTTTAAATTCAACTTTGATCAATCACCTTATTAAAAAAATTTGATAAATTTTATGTATTTTGATATGTAGAGTTATTTGAATTACAACTAAAAAAATTTACAAATTCAAGAAATTTTTTTAATAAAACGAATTGTGAAAGTTGATCGTAAAAGTCAACGACGAAATCATTTTAAGAACATAGGGCGTATTTTTAGAGAAGCTATTTTTTTAATTGTTTTTTTATAACAGGCATTGAAACATGCCCAGCTTTTAAAGAAAGCTGTCACAGAGAGGAGAAATTGTTTTTCTAAAAAGTTTTTTTTAAGAAGCTACACCAAACAAACAAGGCTCTAGTACTCGACATTAGGGCTTTCTTTGATCAAATTGCATATAGAAGCACAAAGACGACGAGTAGTGTACAATTTTCCTCGTCTTCACCTGGAAAAAACAGTACGGTGATGTATCAGAAGAATCGAAGGACCAAGCTTGGCGAGGTGACAAAAACGACCAGGTCTGGGTCACCACGAAGGATCCATGGCGCGCGCTGAACGTGCAGGGAAGAAAACAGAAACTGCGTGTTGTTGGGCCTACATGGGCCTTTTCCGTGCTTGCGCAACGGGGGCCTATCATGGCGCTCTCACAGTCTCACTCGATACATAGGCCCATGGAAATAAGGCCTGCTCCAATCATGTCGGATAAAAACCCCCCAACAGTAAGAGTACTCCGTAACTGAATAAGCTACTGAATCACGACCAGCGCACTCACAAAGCCCACGCGCGTCGGCCAGCCCATTAAGCACAAGAAGAATTATCCTACCCCTAATAAGGTTGCCAATTTTTAGTCCTACAGTCCGGATGTCATGATTCCAACACTACTGGAATTCACATCTTCCCATAGAAATCTCTCTTTCCCTAGTGTTCTTTAACGAGTCCTAGGGAAAGATTATTTCCCATACAACTTTTCCCTAGGGCGTGTACCAGTTTCGTAGGGAAAACCAACTATTCCCTAGAGATCTGACAGATTTCGTAGGGAAATCTCCCTCTCCGATTCAAAAATTGCACGATTGTTTCATATCTCAAGTGTCTCGTCTCGTCTCTGTTGACACCGAAATAGAGTCCGGATCAACGAATCGCTCGCACGTCTGTGTGAGAGAACGTCGACGTTTTTTCAATACTAAGTTTGAAGTAGCACCTAAACAATTCTGCCCCGGGAGTAATCTGTCGAAGGAGGATCGTCATCTGGACTCAGTCAGGCCAGTCGAATCGACTTCGAACATCGTCGAGACGAAGGAAAAATAAAACGAGAATCGAGTAAAAAGATTAAGATTTAGAGAAGAACAAATGTAAAAATAAATTGTTTTGATCGATTGAGATGATCTTCAATCGACCATGGGCCTCTATCTTATAGAGGAGGGATGGTCTTATCTCGCAGATAACTAATCCTACGAGTTAAAAAAAATTAGAATCAATCAGCTGAAAACTTTTCTCAATCAGTATTATCAGAGTCTCTGGTAAAGTGTCGGATACTTCGGTGACCGGAGTCTCTAGTAAAGTATTGAATGTTCCGTCGTGTAATTCCTCGAACTCAAAAGGGCTTACCGAACACTCTAGCAACGTGTCGGATACTTCGGTGGGCTGAGTGCCCGAACCCGAGAGAGCTTGTCAGACATTTCGACAACGTGTCGGACACTCCGGTGAACCGAGTGCCCGAACCCGAAAAGGCTTACCGAACACTCCGACAACGTGCCGGATACTCTGGTGACACTATGATTTTTGAGTGTCAACAATCCTCTTCTAGACCTCAAACAAATCTCTCTCTTCTCTCACCTCTCTCTTCCCTATTCCCTCTCTCATCTCTTATCTCTCTCCTGCAGGTCCATGTCGCGGCAGCAGCAAGGCGGATGCGCCCGGGAGCAACGATGCAGGAGCAGCGACCTCTGCAGTGCAGGAGCAACGAGCAGCGGTGGCGGGTGCCTCTTCCTCCTCCATTGGCAGCAGCGAGCAGCAGCAGGCCTGGGCAACAAGAGGAGCGCCGGGCACCTCTTCCTCCTCCAGCCTCGGAGGCTGCGCGGGCGACATTAGGAGTGGCCTGCCGGCCCCTAGGTGAAATGGCGGGGCATTGCCGAGCAGGTGCCATCTTCCTCCTCCTCCCTCGGTGGCAGTGAGGGATAGCGGCGCCCTCTTCCTCCTCCTCGGCTGCAAGTGGCGTGAGGTGTAGTAAGGCTGCCAGCGTCGTGCAAGGAACGGCTGGCGGCGAGCACACTCTTCCTCCTCTCTCGATGGCAGCTTGGGACAGAAGCACCTCTGGGTGGCCGACGACGCGCGGTAGGCGGCAGCAGGAGGCCGGCGGCCCAGCGGCGCATGGGACGACAGCAGGTGGGTGGCGGCGCTGGAGCAGCAGGGTGACGGGAGGCGGCAGCGCAGGAGCAGCAGCTAGCGGCTGGCGACGCATTGGAGCTGCAGGGCGTCAGGAGCGGCAGCAAGCAGCCAGCGGCGAGCAGGAAGCGACAGCAGACAGGCGTAGACGCGTTGGAATGCGGCGGCGAGAGGCGAAGCTGCGGGGGTGAGTGGGGCAGCTGGCGAAGGATTTTTATTTTTTAAATTTAACTAGATAATTTTCGTAGGGCACTTGGATTCCTAGGGAAAGTTTGGTTTCCCTACGGGTTTGGTGAAAAACAGTAGGGCACTACACGCTTTCCGTCGAAATATTCTCTTAGAAAATGTTCCCTAGGGTAGCTCCTAGGAAAATATATCCTCTAAGGTTTTTGATGCTTTCTCTAGAGTTTCTGTCCTTAGGGAAACATGTGAATTCTAAGTAGTGCAAGTCCGTAGGCAGGTGCTAGCTAGATGCCTCTTTGTTTCAGCTTCTCAGCTGGTTTTTTCAGCTAGCTAAAACAAATAAGCTCTTGAAAAGCTCGTTTTTAAAATGATGAAAAGCTAGCTTTTACAGAAATAAATTAAAAGCTAAAAAACTCACTGAAGGCTGCTTTTCCAGTATTTTGTGTGCAGAAAAGCTACATGTATATTACAAAAGCTAACATCTAACTTTCATCGGCTAACTTTTCAACTAGCCAGCAGCTAACTTTTATAAAATCTCAAAAGCTTCAGCTCAAACAAAAAAAGCTTTAGTACTACTCTAGCTCAGTTGAACAGATTACAGATGCATGCGAGCACCTAGGTTTCTCGGCACAACTATGCCCTGTCTACGCGCAGCATGGGCTTTGGGCAACACCAATGTATATTTCTCAACTAATTTTTATTGATGAGTCTCACAATAGATGTCTTTAGCAATGATAAAACTCCACAGTGGTGAGCTATGCAAAGAAGGATAAAGTTGAAATCTGCTCAAGTAGGAAAGAGAGGAAAATGTGTTAAAAAAGAAATCAATTTTTTATTTATATAGATAGCCCATAAACATATAGATTACTTTAGCCACCAATACTATATAGACCACTTACACAATATATAAAGATTAATTTTATAAATCATTTATTGTATAAAGACTGGTTTTTGTTTTATTGGGGATCTTGTGGTTGCTCAGGGAGTGCAGGGGAGTTGAGTTGGTTTACCCGTTTCCCGATGCGATGCCCCAACCCAACGGCAGCAGGCACTGAAAGTGGCGCGGTAAATTCAGAAAGCTGCTGGATGGCGGCGCGGACTTTCACGCGGCCGCCACCACTGGGAGAATGGGCTTCTTTCTCCTCCGTCGGTCGATTCCAGCTAAACGTGCGCCTAGTTTGTCCTCTGGCCCTTATCCCTAAACACGCAGCTGGTTTGCCCGTGGCGTCTATCCGCTTTCTCGTTGCAACTCTAACAGTCTTTCCTCAACTGCACTGCACGTCTGCACCTGCCTGCCTTCCGCCTGCTGCCGAACGATAGAGATAAACCTATCTCTTCAATTACTGTGTACTACTATACTAGAAGTACGAGTACTAATTTGTGAACGGCATCATCATCATCATCTTCTTGATTACTGTGTACGTAGGCAAACAAATCTCTGCTGTTTTACGACGGCTGAAAGATTATCAGAAGCACTAGTATAATACATCCATCAGATCTGTTAACTTTTATGGTCATATACTACTACTGTGTGTTGATCACTACTTTCAATCAGATTCGTCAGTTTATCTACGGTAGTATGCTAGTAGCCTAGTAGGAGTACGTACTACTACCTCCAACAACGCAGCGTGTGGGCACATGGGCCATCAGAGTACTTTTGTTTATAAATACACGTCCTTTTGGCTTTCAGACGCGCGTACTCGCATGCAGAGAGTGGTTACAACGAAGCTTACAGCGCGCGTTTGTCCTGTGGCCCTTACCACTAAACAAGCAGCCATTTTGCCACTGTCGTCTCCTATTACCACTACCCGCGCTGCTGGCAAACTGATCCTTACCAACTGCTCTATCTTTACCAGAGGTCGACGGAATTTAGCGCGTGCAGCGACAAATCGTCACCCCATCCATTCCCTTCCCCTTCCATTCCCACACACGATGTGTGATACAGCCGCATGCGTTGTTCTCTGCACGATGAAGATGAGATAGGATAGTAGTATACTGTAGTGGCACTGGTATTTGTTTGTGGGTTTCTAGGTTAGGGATAGCGTTGGTGATTGGGTATGAAATTAGATACAATAAATAACAGCCTACCAGTAGAGCTATAGAGAGTTAGTAGATCTCAACTTATCATTAGTCAGCATAGTAGATCTCTCCTTTTATTTAAAAATAACAGTAGCCAATTGATGCAGGAGTCTTTAGGAGGAGTACGTCCTAGGAAAGCTGCATAGAAGTACACCTGAGTGCATGAAAAAACCGTAGCAAGTGATATGTATCCTGTCGCTTATTGGCTCATTGGATGATCAGTTCATCATCATGCTGTAATAGCGAACCTGAGCTCTTGCCGAGTTTTTTTTTTTTTTTTGTCACAAGTCAGTAAAATCACTAGGAAAAATGATTTGCTACTCGTATTATACGTGCAACAACGTACGCATGTTAATCTACCTCATGCTCACTGCTGAGCTGCTACTGTATCCAGCCCATGCCTAGCTCTAAAGGTAACGCAGACCATCAGGTATCTATGTAAAGATGTGAACACGCCACACAAATCTTCCATGAAAAGACGTTAGATACATCTCGCGGGGTTAAAATACTAAGACGTCAGGGCTGGGAGCCGGCAGTATGGTGATCCGGCATGGGGCCGGAGGCCGGCCGGAGACGGTGGGGGTACGTCATACATGGTGAATCTTTGGGGGCCTGAGCTAGATGATGGGCGTCGATCACTCGCGCAGTCGCGCTACTCCACTCGACCAGTTGGAATCCGATTGTTCGGCGTCGTGTACGTCGTACAACAAGCGTAGGAATAGCATGGCTGATTAGTTGCGGCGTGCGTCCTTTTCATCGCCCTGCGATACCTTACCTTTTGCTTTTCATCAACTCTCGCGCGCGGCGCGTCTTTTGCTTTGGCTCGTGCGGATCGATGGGTAAAGCTAGCGGTGGCCGGCCATGCCGTGCCGGCCGGCCGGCGAGACGCGTGCGCTGACGGCGGCAGCTTGTGGTGGCGTTGCAACTGCCGACGCGAAATTTGCCCCCCTTTTTTGACCAACTTTTTAGCTCCTGCCGCTTACTACACCCCACATGTGCTAAGAGCCGAAGATACATTGCTCATTTTTTTTGTTCTTAAAAAAAAAAAGAAAGACCATTGCTCTTTTTGTTACTGATGTACCTATGCACATGAATGCTACAGTACTTTAGAGGAATGTTCTATGAAGAAAACATACAGACGTACTGTGCAGTGTAGTAGAGTATGTATCCAACTATATCCAATCGGCAGGCCAGCTATGTCAATCAGCATTTCTGTGCTTTTAGCACTGGTAATGCTTACAATGTCCCAACAACCAAGGTCGATGCGCATTTTGATAATGATGACCGGTAATCATAGTTACTACCACTGAAGAGCAACGTGCATGGGCGCCATCAGATCGATGCAGAAGAGAGAGGGCACGTATTGGTACTGTACCAACTGAATCGAAGTGGAAGTGAAGCGATCCTCGCGGGGGAACATAAGTGAAATGAAGCAAAATTGGATACAAAAAAGCTACTCCTACTAGCTAGTTTCTTCTGATTGCTTGCCGGAGAAATTTACATGCATGCATGAATGAATGCAGCTAGTAATGTACACCGCTCGCGATCATACATTTGATGACCTACCCAACCAAAAGAAATGTTTCCAGGCCGGACCCGGAGCGTCAGTTGCCGTCGACGGTGACCGTCACCGACAACGGGAACATCTCGCCGTCTTTTCTCCGGCCGCTGCCTTCCACCGATGCTCCGTCAACGTCGTTGGTGCTAAAGCTGCGTCTGAACTAACGTATGCTAGTCCACGTTGCCAACGGCGTGGCTGGCGCGCGTGGCCCGGCGGCGTCGACTTGAGCAGATGGCCACCCGCCGGTTGCAGATACAACGACATCCGAGACGCTCCGCTTCAGGGCGTCGAAGTCGGCCGCCTTGAACTCCACCGTCGCGTCGAAGGCACGGATGAGCTCGGACATGTTTGACGGCCCCGACGAGCTCTTGGCGGGAGACAACCGATTATAGTCTTGATCGTGTTCCACTGTGAGGTCACTGGACGAATTCCGTGATCCCTCGCCCCCGCTATCGTCGTCATCGCCAATATCATCATCGGACATGGACAGATTTAAGTCCAGAGGAAGCGGCTTCCGCGGGGAGTCTTTACGCGCTTTCGTCCGCCGATCCCCGTCGAGAGGCTGTTCCGGCCTGCGCTTCCCTGTCCCGCTCACCGGATTCCATGGCGGCGAATCAGGAAGCGGTTGAGAAATCGTGACGTGCTCCACCGACGGCGACCATTGCGACATGACAACGAAGATGTTGCTGCCGAGGGAGACGTCGCGGCCGTGCGAGTCCACGAGCCGGCCGTACTCGATCGCGCGTACGATCGCACCGCGCACAACGTTGTCGGCGTGGTCGACGCCGTCGAGCACGATGACGCGGAAGGGGTTGGACCGTACGGCCTCGGCCACGCGGTCCAGCGCCGTCCGGCCGCGGCTCGACACGACGCACTCGCCACCGTCGTCGCTGCCTTCCCTGACGCCGAGACGCACAGTGACGGCGCCCATGCCGAAGACGGAGATGGAGAGCGCCTGGGCCATGTTCCTCTTCCCGACCGCGTCAGGCCCGGCGAAGAGGACCCACGCGTCGGCCCTGGTACTCCCCGAGCCACGTCGCTTGGATTCACCGGACCACCTGGCCTTCGTGATTGCACTGGCAACGGCAGCCGCCGCCTCCGGTTGCCATCTCACCGCCTCCGTGAGCCGTCTCACGAGCAGCTTCTCGTCTACGGCACACGCCGGCTTCGTCGACGCCATGCCAAGCGCAAGGTACGTGTCCACAGTACCGCTTTCAGGCAGCACCGATGGCCGTACCGGCGCAACTTGCATGCTGCCGATACCACTGGCGGCGTTCCATTCGGAACAGGTAACCAGCGGTGGCCGGCCATGCAAGTGTAACTGCGCGCATCGCACCCGCCACCGGCGTCGCAGCTCGTCAGCCTCGCGCGCCTTCTCCTGAAAAGCGACAGATTCCACGCGTCAAGCCGTCGCCCATGGTATAGGAGCAGATCACATGTGCGAGGACACGACGTTGCAATAACTAACCAACCTGCGCACGGTCGAGAGGGCGCGCGCTGCTGGGCGTCCCTATCTGCAGCCACTGCGACATGGACTGTTGCTCGGCGGGGCGGATGGCGAGCTCCGACGAAGCCATCTTGGCGCGCTCGCGCTCGTAGCCATCCAAGCAGGACTTGCAGAGGCTCGACGCCCGCTGCACTGCGCGCGTCATCGCCGATGACAACACCTCGACTGAGCTGCTGAGGATGCCTCTGTTCACTCCAGCACTGAGATAACAAGACAGCAGACCGAATGGATCGTTCTGTTAGGCTTTGGACATGTGGCAATGCCAGAATTCGGAAGCAGTGTCACTGAGTGCGAGAGAAGCAAACCTGGACGATAGCCCGAGCGGCGTCGGCGGCGGTGGGGGTCTCGGAGTGACAGGCACGGCCTGAAGACCCCATTCAGTCTCCAGAGCTGGGTGATACACTTGGCATTTCAAGTATGTGGCGCACGTAGCCGTGCCGATCACCCAGACGCGGCGCTCGCTTTCGACGAACTGGCCGAGAACGCGCGCCATCTCGGCCACCGCGGCTCGTGCCGTGTCGAGCACCACCTCCCGCCGCGTCTCTTGCTCCCGCTGAAGAGCCGCACACCTTTCCTCGACGAGCCACTGCAGGTTGCCGAGGTTGACCACTACGCCGGCGCCGCAGTTAGATGCCGGCGCCATCAACTCCGATCGAACCGCCTCGCTGAGTTCCTTGACCTTGGTTACTAGCTCTGCCCTATCCATGTCGACCAGATCGCCGAATTCCTTGGGGAAGGAGATGACTCGCGAGTTGCCAAGTCGTTGCTCCTGGATCAGAGTGATCACCTCTTGCACCACGGCGTCCACGTCCGCCGTGTCGCCGACGAGCACCGGGTTACGCTTCCTTCCCCTCTTCAAGACTTCCACCACTTTGGCCACCTCCTCCTCCAGGTGCAGCACTCGGGATTTGAGGTATACGGCTGACTCGGGGGCCGCAGGATCGGAGAGGGACCTCAGCACGGCAGCCTTGACCGCCGTGCTAGAGAAGGAGGCCTCCCGCATGACGCGCGCCACGGACGGGTCGTCGAGGATGGCGAGCACGAGGTGCGGCACGCCGACGTGGTGGTCGTCGGCCTCGACGCCGCCGCCGCCGCTCCCGATGCTTCGGTGGTGCGCGTAGGCCCGCTTGAGCGCGGCGGCGAGCGCGTTCGAGAGCGGCGGCGAGGCGTGGAACCCCACGGCGCCGTCGTGGTGCTGGAGCTCCGTCAAGGTGGGGAGGCGGTCGAGCGCGACCGCGAAGCAGAGGTTAAGCGCGCGGCACCGGAACGGGTGCGGGGACGCGAGGCCCGCCACGCACGCGTCGCGTAGCAGCGGCGCCGGGCCGGAGAGCAGCGCGGC
>BCLH01000393.1:171136-183831 GCA_001602315.1 Zoysia pacifica
TCAGCCGCTGCGCGACGCCGTGTACTCGCGGACGGCTGAGAGCCTGAGATGGTGTTAGCTGCGGCGGGAGATATACGTGCGCGTTGCTGCTGTGATTGCACTCAAGTGGTAACAGGCGAAGCGTGCGTGCAGCTATTAAAGAGGCGGGGACAGGGACCAGATTATGGAACCTGCAAGCATAGGTTTGTGGTTCTGCCAGGGTGGGGCCGGCCGACGGATCAAGTAAAGCAAAGCAAAGCAAAGCAAAGAGCACTCAGCTCTTTGGATTGGTCACTTCAATGCAAGTTCACGGTGGTAGTTTCTACACTCATTTTTACGATTAGTAAATCGTTGTGACGCTTGCGGTCGGCAATGAATAAATTCACAATGTGAAGAATTGCTTTGTCGTAGTGGTGGAGGCTGGAAAAGAGTTGGCAAATGGGAGAGTTCGGTCAGAACCTTTTGTGTGGTTTAAAATTGAGTGTGGGACGAAAAGATAGCAATTAACTGTGAGAAATACTACTCTCTCCGTTTTTTAAATTGACGTCGTTGTTGACTTTTAAATTTAATTTTGATTATTCGTCTTATTTAAAAAATTTGCTCGAATGTGTAAAATTTTAAGTTGAGATTGAAATAACTCTAATGCTAAATCATATTATATCAAATATATAAAATTTATTATTTTTTAAATAAAATAAATGGTTAAAATTAAATTTAAAAGTCAACAACGACATCAATTAAAGAACAGAAAAAGTATGTGACACTTTGGATCCTAAATGTACATTATTTTAGGCTGCATTGTATATGTATCACTGGTTTAATTAGTCTTTTTAGATCTGGCAAATAAATTTAGAGGTATTTTTGTACGTTAAAAGACGTGATTTTGTCTTTAAATTGGTTGGTGTCTAATTTTGCCACGTCTAAGATTAATCATGCCACAAATTTTTAAACTGCTATTTGTTCACTGTCACAACTATAACAAACCACACTTTTGTAGCATCTTACCCCACATACCAACCAAACATGATCGAGCCTCCATCCCCGTGTCCGGCTGCGCCGCCGAATAATATTCACGTCCCACACATAACTGAAGAAGGCAGCATGTGCTGTGATATACTCCCCCAGCAGTGCTAATCTAAGCCAAAACCCAGAGCCCAAGCTCAGGCCGGAGCATGCAGCAGCTGGTACTGATCGCCAACATTGCTTGTTTGAGGTATATGATGATTCGAGCTATCTTGTCATATAGTAATTCAGAGGAATTTCCGCTTTGCCTTTTCCCCACTTTTGACAAACCACACTCTGTGCGTGCGTAATTATTGAAAAAAAGGTGAAAAGTGAATCCACCATCGGGCACGATTTCTGCGAACCACGTAGTACTACCAATAATTCGAAGGAGTCTACCTGGTACTGGCGTGGTTTATATATACACGCATAATTTCACTAGCCCTTTTTTTTTCTTTTTTGCTTCATGTCTTTTTAAGGAGTAAACAGCGTGCCTTTCTCTCCTAGCCAGTCCGCCGCCTTTTCTTCCTCGCTCTTTCAGGCTTTCAGTGGAGACGGCGGCGCTTTGGTGGTGAAATCATTCCGCTTCGTCCATTATTCATTTCCGCCATGAAGAGCGAGCGAGAGGTGCAAGCAAACAAAGCTGTGTTGCTCTCTGCTTTCGCTCGCTTAAGTTACCGTGCATCTCCACAACTCAAAGTAGATCATCATGAGCCGCAGTAATGATGCTACTTGTGCCTGCTCGCGGCGGGTGTGCGTGCGTCGATCGATCCTTACCTTGAAGAAAAAAAAAAAAGTTGGTGCAAAGTAAAAGTGTGAATCACATCCATCATACTCCACATCCACCCGCAACAGCTTAAAGCCAGTTTCACCTTTTAACCACCGTAATTAGCCCTATCAAGCCTTTAAATCTATTCTCTTCTTTCTTATATTATTGTCGTCTTTTTATGTTATTTTATACCATTTATTTTATTTAAAAATTATAAATTATATTTCAAATACTTTTAGTGTTAACAAAGAGCATCATGCTTGGTTGATGCTCCCATAGCTAGACCCACACAGCATGGATGGTGAAGGGAGCGTCAAAAAGATATGCATGCCCCTTACGGGCGAAAAGAGGAAAATGCCAGGGAGTTTGAGACGCCAATCAAAGGAAGAGAAAGGATTAGCCGCTTTTGACTCCTGAAAGTCACGAGCGGGAAAAATAAAAAGAGGTCTTGTCTTTTAAGGTCGATGGGAGGCTAAATGTTGCTGCGAAGTGGGATGGCATGCAAAGATGCCCGTCTTTGCATAAAGTTAGCAACGCCCTTCTCTCTGTTTGCCACGGAGGAGGAGGAGGAGGCCACTTGGGATTCCGTAGAAACAAATTGAGGTGAGGTGCCTGTGGAAAGTTGGAGCCCCGTAAAGAGGCAAGCCACCGGCTTTGCATGAAAAGTCACCGTCGCTTTCTGTTTTCGCTTTTGTGAATGTGGGTTTCCAGCTTAACAATTCTCGTTATACGAGTATTGGTAATGTCTGAAGTTTGTACTAGCACGCTAGCACCCCAATAGCAGTCCTTCACTTTTCAGTATGTATAAAACCATGCATGATGTGCCTTTTTAATCATTTGAGTGCTAGCACGCTGTGCACGATCAGAAGGGACTGCGTAATAGTAGTGAGCTAAGTTTTGTTCAAGAAGGGGCCAACTGCATCAACATACGCTCATACATGATTTTTAAGATTTTGTCCCCCTAATCTCTGACCCTGTTTGCCTTACTTTGGGGCAGCCCAGTATGCGACTGGCCGATTGCATCCACAAAGCAATACCGGATGACACAGTGATCGGTCAGCCCAGCCCAACCACTAATTCCAACCGGGAGAGCGTTTCTACTGTTGTCTCGTTGGATGTCGATGTCGTCTGCACGGCCCATCCAGTTCCTAGCAGTCCCGTTCATTTAGCCCCTGCTCCAGGTGCTCTGTTGTAATGGGCTCTGGAACAGCGAAGACACGCGCAGCGGAAGCCCCTCCCGCTGCTTCTGCCTGACCGGGCAACCGGTTCGAGCATCGGCATCCTACAGCCATGCACGATGGAGATGCGCGCACGAGACCATTCGCTTGTAATGCAGAGGAGCACGGGGTTGAAGGCGTGTGTTAGAGATAAGGGAAAAAAAAAAAAAGAGGGGAAGACGTGTTGGAAGATCGCTACCGAAGCAAGCAGACTGGTCTTCGACAGGATCGTTATCCATCCACGTCGTTAACACGTAAACCCAAAGCAGCTTGCAGTTCACTCCCGCGGCAAGCGCATACACCCAGATGCACGGCCTACGTTTCTGTTCGCCGTGGCGACGGCTGACGTGCTGCCGGCTGGAGCTCCGGTGAAGCATGGCTTCCCAAGTCTCGATTCAGAGAAACACACATACATGCAGCCCAAACACAGGATTCGTCTTGATTCAGAGAAACATACACGAACAACCCAATACACAGGATACTGATAGCAGAAAGGAAGGTTCTTCTAAGGAACACATACAAACAGAACAGACGTCAACCTTTTATTACAGGCCTAGCTAGAGACAGAGCACGATGGCGCCCTGCCCGGCAACACGCTTTGATCTTGAGCAAGCAGGTAAACAGTCTGGTGCAGCCTGAACAGTACGGTTACACACAGGGTACGATGGTACCCTGCCTAGTCTCGTAACCTTGATTCCGAGAGCTTAGCGCGACGAGTAGCTTTCAGCGATCCTCGCGATCGAGTCGTACGTCCCTAGGACGGCGCAGACGACACCCAGCGCCACGGTCACCACGCTCGCCGCGACCTGGAATCGCAGCAGAAGAACGAACGCACGAATGTGTCAGTCATGCTGCTCATCTGAATGTTTGAGAGATGGTATCATGGTGACGTTTGGTTTACCTGCACGCGTGTCGCTTTGTTCCGCGCGATCTTAAGGAAGCACAAGGCGGGCATGATGAGGGCCTGAAGAAACAAGTGTCAGGTACACGGAGTAGCAAATTGGCAAAAAGTCACGTGGTTGAGAGAAGCAATATACCACCAGTATGCTAAGAACAGATCCAATGAGAGCCATCACAAGGCCTGGACACATAACACAACTTTTTCAGTAGTACATTATCAAGATTCATCGACATATTTCGTTGCTGTATTGAGAGAGAGAGAGAAAGGGATCTGTATTTCAGAGGACAGTACGACGCTTAGTTACCGAAGAATGGCAGGAGGAAGGCGATGCACACAGTCGATGCGACAAGGGCAGTCCGAAGCGTGACGGAGAAGATTTTATCGGTCAGAAACCCTGCCGGACGCAGTTCTTCTATGCTCCGAGCCAATGGGTTTATCACTAGAGAATATCTACATGCTGTTAAGGATGAAACAGAACCATTCGATCGGGGCATCAAGGAACATACTACTGCAATCCTAGAAACTTGCAAAGTATCCAAAGATAGATTGATCAGGAAAACGTTCAAGGATACTTGGTGAAAGGAATGATCACCTGAGAACACAAAAGGAACATAAAATGAGAGGCATTCAAGAAAGCATGGAAGTGTCACGAACTAAATTATCAGGCCCGCAGACCTACCGTGGTCCACAGTGCAACTCTTGAAGCGAACGAATCCTTTGGAAGATTCAGAGTTATCTGTTCCAGCGTATTTTCTCCAAACATGAGGTAGCCGATAACAGCAATAGCAGCGTATATGAACGTGCAAACTGCAAAGCTGGACAGCAACCATCATTATTCAGAACCTTGACAAATTTCAGTAGAACTGAACTATTAAAAAAAAATCCAAGTGCATCAGAATGCAGTTCATGACACAGTTACCTACCATATGCACAGCGCCCTGTTGAATTTCGAGCGATCAGACATTGATTGGTAGATATTTGGAAACACCGAGTGCCCCGCATAGCAAAAACCATAAATCCCAATAGCAAACGGTACACCATTCCACTTCACTGCTTGCCCTGTCATGTGAAATCCCACGTTTCCAGTGGCACCAACTAAAGCAACAGATAGGAAAACCAAAAGAGTCGCAAACACACCGCCCGCTGCCCCAAAAAAAATGCTAATCATTATTGAGTTATCTTAATATGCGATGAAACGAAATAAAAAAAAATGAAGCAGGTTAAGATCAGTGAGACCTGAAATGTAAGATATCACACGAAGGTCACGCAACCATACACTGGGGAGAACTACAACGGCAAATAACACTCCGAAGAAGTGCCTTCCATCTGCATGAATTCCAAGCCAATCGAAACTGGTGCTAGTGAAAATCGACGCGAGATTATCACCTTCTAGAGTAATGAACTCCACACAAAAGGACTGCATTCAAAAAGCGTAGATGGTTCAGCTGTGAGAAGTATGTAGAGCCCTATGATTTTTTTTTAAATGTTTACTTGATGATTTACTCAAAATTGAAGGAGAAAAGAGTTACTTACGTATAACTCTGTGTACAAAACAATCTGCATAAGAAAACACAAGCATCAGATTGCTAGAAACTCGGTAAAAATGTTAGATATTAATGCAATTAAATTTGTTCTATCTGCACAACGTGAGATACTAATGATTATCAGACTGTGCTTTAACAATTGGAGTCTGTGTAAGTTTTCGCAGAGGCCAGGGTTAATTCCATTTTCTACAAAAAAAAATGCTTAAGCTTGCGAAGGTCTACTGATTCGTATTGTGTCTTTACTGATCGTTTTAGTGTCATTTCAACTTGTGCCATGGTGCTCGATTGTCCTGAAACATGTTATGCAAATGCTGCCCAGTTCAGTTTCTTCTCTTTTTTTTTTCAAGTAGCTTCCGTTCAATGTAATACGGATTATATTCTAAAGAAGAAAGGACTAACAGAAATGAGAAGACGACCGATTCTTCCAAAGGTAGCCTCTCCAATATCTGGATAAGTTGAAACGCCATCTTTGCTCTCAAAACAATATTTCAGAAGAACCCCAGTATAGCAGCAAACGATAGCGAAGAAGGCTAGAACCAGAAGGCTGGCCCAACCTGCCTCACGAATCGTAAACGGGGCCGAGAAAATTCCAATACCAGCAAGCACGTTAACCCCTATGAAACAGCAGACAATATACTTCAGAGCATGTCCAATTATCCGAGGAAAAAAACCTTATGATGTTATTGCTTATTACCATTGAGCACAGTTTGAGTCAGACTGCATCCTTGGGTGACTGACGAGGCTTCTTCAGGCTGTTGCGAATGATCCGAGAGTTTCTCATCAAGCGTCACTGAAGCAAGAGGTTCATGCAGGCTGTTGCCTGAATTTCGCCTCACTTGTAGCTTGTCCGACAAAAGCGGCAACTTGAGGTCATCAGAACAGCCGCCATCGCGGCCGTCGAGAACTGAGCTTTTGCTCGTGGATCGAACCAGGCAACCGAAGTTGGGCGGCGCGGCGATCGTGTAGGTGTCAGTTGCTTCCCTGCGAAACAAACGGACCATCCGTACCATTTAATCAGCGCATCATCGGGCTTTCATCCTTGATTACGCCTTTCCTACGGATAAAAGTATCTTTTGAGAAAGAAATGTCGAGGAAGAATGCACGCACCGGAAGCTCTGCGGCCACGGTTGGGAGTTGAGCGAGTTCTCCTCCGCATCCACCTCGTCGTCCTCGTCGAGCGGGCAGTTCTCGATGTCCTTCTCCTCCGGCGCCGACGGCTGCCCCTCCTTCTTCCGTTCCGCCGCCGCCGCCGCCATCTCGGCCCTCAAACTTGCGCTGCAATTACGGGTTCGCTTGGAGATGATATGAGGCGGCGGAGAGGAGAGGGGTCCTGTCGTGAAATAGTAACGGGAGGGAGCCGCGACTCTCTCGGAGGAGACTGAGACCGACAAGCGGGGCCGCCAAGAACCGCGTCAGCAGCGAGGTGGCGGCGGCGGGATCCCCGCTCGCTCGCGGGCAACGGTGACACGTCGCCGTTCTTTGCCAGGTCGTCGGATGACCTGGCGCTTACTGGGCCTGCAAGTCGACAAGAGATCAGGGATGCATGCAGGCGGAATGAACGCGCTGGCAAACGGCCGAAGAGAGTTTCATCATGTATGACGATCGCCCCGCTCGTACATGGACGAGAACGGCTCCTGGTCCTGCGTCCGTTTTCCACTCTTCGCGGTAAAGTGTCGCGCTGAGATTAAAAATGGTGCTCCGATGCACAATTCAGTCTGGACCGGTTTCGCTTAAAAATATGAAAACTGAATCAGTTTTGACAATTTTGTTAACTTTAAGGTCATGAGGCAACAACTTTACCGCTACATCATGATTGGCAAGGAATAATATCCTACTCTACAAAGCAGCAGCTTGCGGTTTGGTTTTAATTGAGTAAATTTTACAAAATTACATGTAGTTTATGAATATTATCATAAAACTACAAGTTTAAATCATAATTTTAAAAAAATACAGATTTGCTACAGTAAATTTCAGACACATTACATAACATCCGTAGTTTTGTGATAATTTGAGTACAAAATCCGTACTTTTTGTGATAAATTAGATACAAAATTTATAGTTTTATGATAAAGTTGATTTAAAATCTGTAGTTTTCTGAAATTTTATAGATTAAATCTATAGTTTTAGTTTTATGATAATCTTAATAAAATACTTGTAGTTTTGTGAAATTTACTCTTAATTTATTTCATTGCATTGCCGATCGCGGAGGAGACAGTGAGGTGTAGTCTGTAGACGCTTTGGTTTAGTTTGGTTTGGTTCACTTCACTACATTACCGATCATGGAGGAGACAGTGAGATATCTGCTTGTGCCTGGATCTGATCAACAACCAACCCTTATTTTGCCAGGACAGCTGCAGGAGGCTGGCTGGACGGGTCCTTTCTTTGTCGTAGCTTCAACATCGGTTGCCGGTTGGCCGGATGCTTGGTTCAATGGTTCACCGGATCGGAGCAGGTATGGTCGCCTTCGTGGTGCAGGTGAAGGCAGGAGGAGCAGGGAAGCTAAAGCTACATAGCTGGCCAGATATCTAATGGAAAAGCGCACATGCATGAGTGATGAGACCCAAATTACGCTGCATAATTCGCGAGAGAGCAAGGCCAGACCAGATCATCGCGGCGTTGCCGACGTGAGAATTTCCGTGACAATTTTATACCGAAAGGAGACGGCGCCCGGCCGGCAGGCTTCATGTCGACATGAACGAAACGGCGGGGGTTTGGTAAAACAAGCAGCACCGCATGCCTTGGACTGTGTACGTGCGTCATCACATACTTGCTCGCTCTGTTCTTAAATTGATGTCGATGTTGATTTTTAATATCAATTTAACACATTTATTTTATTTAAAAATTTAATAAATATTATATACTTTGTTATGATTTAATTTATTATAAGAGTTATTTGACTCATAACTTAAAAATTTACACATTTAAACTAATTTTTTTTAAAATAAAATAAATGATCAAAATTAATGTTAAAAGTCAACGACGACATCGTTCATATTAAAGAGACAATATTTGCTACGCTCTGTTTATACGAGGGTTCGTCAGGAACTGAAGCCAACCTAACGCACATGATCGACGGCTACCTGCCCGGGCACGAGCTCTGATCAACACATGCATGCACCGGATATATGTCGTCAGGGACATGCGCGGTTCTGGGAGGAAGACGGTCCTGGAGCTCTCATCCCTAGGACCCAAGCTCAAAGGTTCCACAACGACGGCAGTGCTTTCTTTAACATCTTCGGCGCCTTCCGCTTTCCCGTTGAGACTCTGGGATTCCGAAACATTTGTTCTGGCTATGGCCTATAATTGGGCTTGGGCCTCCGTCTAAGCGACAGGACTCATCCATGTGCGCCAGCAATCGGCGACGGCGAGCGTGCTGTCCTGTCCACCGCAAGCCTACAACCACGTTTAGCGCGGAGGTGGTTTGGTTCTTCTCCCTTGTACGACGGCAAAGCCCGAACTATCCGCTGCCTTCGTTCTGCTTTCTTCTCCTTGCCAAACCTGCATTTGTTAGCTCCGACAACTTGAGTTGCGCACCCGTTAAACAGGCTGCTTCCTTCGGTCCTTCCTCCACGCAGATAGTTCATATTTTCTCAGAAGATCTCCAAGGGGGGATACTTGAACCAGAGATGAGAGATGTGAATGATCTTGCAGTGGAACTTTGACAACAAACTTCTCTAGAAACAGCCAGCCCAACAATTTGCAGAGTAGAATAGAAAGGTACAGTAAGAACAGTGTGTTCAATGTTTGGTGAAAGGGCATGAGCCCTGGACATTTAATTTGATGCAAATAAGGGTCTGGCTTCAGTGAGGAAAAAGGGGGGCAAAAGAGAAATTAACAGAAGAAATTACAACATGGTTATCAGTCAATGTACAGCGTAGTTCACTTTTGTTTCAGTAATTCTATAAGCTGAAAGATATATGAAAGTACAAATATGGCAAAAACGAAGATAAAGTTAACTTACGACAATTCAACCTAACTCAGTCAGAAGCTTCATCACATTCTGAGTTCTAAGTTGCCTTTCTCACATCAACAATGGTACCGTCAACCCAAGCTTAGTTCATGTTACCAAGTCCGCTTGTAGCCTTTCATGCAGCAAGCAGGACTTTCTTACAGCAGAGTCAGCAGCAGCAGCAGTAGCAATGACCAATGTACTTATCTTAGACCTAACTCCTCAGATTCAGCTGGAAAGTCTGGATCATCTTGCTTCATTAGCTTAGGCAATTCTTTCATGTTCTGAGGACGCTTCCTGGTCCTAGCAATGAATTTCAGAGCGAGATCATTCTTGGGTGGCGACTTATCTTCCTCATCCAATTCGTCTAATCTTACTGAATTGAATGATTCCCTCATACTCAGGCCCTTTGCCATCTTCTTCCTCTTGTACCGCCGCCAAGCAGCCTGGATGAAGCAAGAGGCCCAAGTTCTCCAATGGTGAGAGTAGTACCGGAAAGTGTGTTGCAGCTTCTTGCTGTGCAGACGTCTGAACTGACTAGCAACAAACTTGAGATCCACAGCCTGGAGTGCAAAGGCCTCCACTTCTATGAGTGCCCTCACTGTCCGAGTGGATGATGGCAAGTTTGTAGTAGGCTTGGGAACAAGAGCCCATCCAAGAAGTTCTTCACTACAGAAATCACCAGGTTTTAGGGTAATTGAATTGAAGAAACCCGTGCGACCACCATTTGTAGTGGAGCTTTCCAGTTTCCCGCGAATAATGAAGAGCATCTCAGTCACTGGATCACCCTCACGGACTATGTATGTGCCTTTTGTGCACAATGCTGATACAAGACGCTCACAGATGGCGTCGAGAAGTTGACCATCCATCTGGGAGAAAAATGGAACCTGAAACATTGTGATATGGAGAGAGATTAGTGAATGGAATCTGTGATATAAAATAACAAGGGAGGTCCCTTACTAGGAATAAAGGGTGTAAATTTGGATTGTAGAAAATATTGGTATGGATTCTCAGCAATATTTGGATGGTATAGTAAATTTGGAAAATAACAAGTTCAAACCACTAAATTGTCTGTTTTGAGAAAAAAAAAGTAATGACCATCTAAAAGGAACATATTTAACAATTGAAAAACAGACTATTAAATATGAATTCACCAAGACATGTTTCTCATCTCATATCAAAAGCTAGTACCATTAGCCCCACCTAGGTTAAAGTAGCTACAACATATATTTTAGAATGCATAAATCACCTCAAATTGCTATTGTGACATTGGCAATATTATGATTTTTAAGATATAACTGAGAGTGTCATTTAATTTCATGGATATTACAGGGGTGAATAACTTTGGTACATGCAGTCCCACAGTCACATATCATACAACATGCATGTGGCAAATACCAGTTTTGAACTTAGTATGCATATTCACAAAAACAGGAAAAAGTATTTACCCGCTGAACAAGGTCTAAGCAAAGGTGGCGCTTAATGTCACGCCGAAGATCTGCAGGTAGAGCCTGCAATATAGACTCTTCATTCACACCTCGAGTTGCTAGCCACTTGTACTGGATAAAACGTCTCACCCTCTCCCGTAGTTCCTGAGGAAGTTGACAGTGTCTCATCCACTCCTCGGTATCTCTTTGCTTTAATCTCCATTCCTCAACTCTCACAGTGATAGATTGCAGGTAAGTCTTGAAAAACAATAAGAGACCATAATTTGTCAGCATAAATTTCTGGGTGAACCGTTCACATCTATACATCATGTAAATGTATAGAAAATTCTAGAACGGAAAAGTACCTGCACGTTTCCAATCAAATGTGCAAACAAGATGAGAACGAGTACTGCCAAGAATATAGAGTAGAGTGTCTCACCGATGTAGGTACTCACTTCAAGAGTCTGACCATAGCAGCTGTTTGAAAAGGAAAGATATGTATAGCTTATTAGAAAATCAAATGGTAAAGTAACAATCATGCACTAACCTTAGAACTTATCAAGTAACAGCCATGAGAACATTAAGGGCTTAGGTTGGACTCTCAATTTTAACAGCGAGGTAAAATCCTATCATTTTAGCTAAAGCATGATAATATGTGGTTCCTGTCAAGCTCTTCGACCCAAATAGTAGTGTTAAACAGTGGTTTAGTGAAAGAAAAATGTAAGATGAGTTTCCACCCTGCACCCTAGTTGTCTTAAGATATGAACATGACTGATAAGGAAGTACCTTAAGTTCTGCAACCCCCACCAGAGGGAATAGAAATACTTCATCGCAAAACTTTGAGCAGGAGCTTGATTCTCTAATGCAAGCTGGAACATGCCAAAATCAAAACTGATGGAATTATTACTAGCATCACAGTCACTGAAGACACTGGTTGAATTTGCCCAGTTAGGATCTGGTATTGCATCGCAATCGAGGAATTTAATATCACAACCAGCTTCACTCCTGCAAGTCTTCTTCCAGCAGGCTGTCTGGCGATCAACAGATAGCAAATACCATAGTGCGCCAAGTACCTGGAAGCAGAGCAAGAAATAAAAAATTAATGTGAGATCCAACATGAAATTTTCTAAGACAAAAAAAAAAGGTAATGATAAAGGATTCTACTTAAGTGCATTTCAATACCGTACATGACTGGCTATCAAGTAGAGGACCATGTTGTACGCAGCCCCTTCCCAGGCAGTCTTGGCAACAACTCCAGTAGTTTTTACAATCTCATAAGTTAAGGGGAATATGAGATAGAGTCTCGGTAAATACTGAGCAAGAACTATGACCACCAGAATGTTATTGTTATGCTCTGCAGTGGAATACTTTATAGCTGGTATCACAAACCAGACAATGATCTGCAGGAAAGTGAAGGTATTTAAGTAACACATACAGTCCGAACTCTGAAGTGAACTCCAGGGTATTACATTGTTCACAGCTGTCCAAATAAAATTTAGCATGAGAAGTTGAGAGTAGTTCTTAGGCATGGCATTATAATGACTTTGTCCAGAGGAACATAGAAAAATGGATTTTGTTCCATCAGTATTTCTGAATCTAAGCATGGAGTATACCTGAACAAAAAAAGACTCTGTATAGTACATGGAGTTCCATATCTAAAAGACAAGTACATTTACTTTTATTAAAGTATCAACTGACAAAAACAATCATGATGGTAAAAGTTTGGCCTATGTGCATGAACATTCAGAGATATAAACATGCAATATATGTGTTTGGCGATTATGCTGTGAACATACGAGAGAAACCCTATCAGCCAGGACACACTTTGTTATAAAAATAAATAATAGATGTCAATACACATTCTATAACAAATTTTGTGCAAAATTAGATACTTTTAAGTACCATTT
>BCLH01000394.1:21293-48262 GCA_001602315.1 Zoysia pacifica
TAAACATGCTTTATATTAGCTTAAAACTACATAAACACATTAGTGCTTTGGAAGCTTGATGATGCATACACTTACATAACCGCTAGCACAAACACATAAGCATTGTTTAAAATGAACTAAATAGCTAATCACTAATCCATGGCAAATACCGCTAAGTCATGATTGTGCATAAAATGACACCTAGAATTCCTAGTTTTACCTTAAGAAAACCGTAATCTAAGTTCATACTTGCATGAAGGCCTTAGCATAATTAAATAATACCTAGCCATGCTTAACTACCTATGTAACCTCATAAGCACTAGGGTAAAGTATATAAATAAATATTTATTTAAAAGATTAACCCATAGTAAATAATACTAAGGTACATATAAAATAATGAGCATTGCATTAGTCACCATAACATGTATAGCATTATCCTTTGATTCCCTCGTGGAGTTTATCCAGCACTTATTCGGAGTTTATTGGATCTTATCGATTCTTCTCGAGCTTTGTTTTTTTTCGATAGTTTTATTAGATGCATTCTACCATGTAGACAACGTTGAGTTCGAAGAAGAGCTAAGCTCCAAAAGAAGACAGAAGAATAGACGCACGAGAAAAAGTCTGAAGCCTTCAGCATCAAGCCCGTGATTCAAGAATCGAATTTTAAAGATTATCGAGAAGACAAGTTTCATAGATTAAGAATTTACAAGCAAGCTCTAACTTCTTGATCATATTAATCTTATATTTTGCTTGTGCACCCATACGACCTAAATGCTTGCATATTTATTTTAGTCTATGTTAAAATGTTGTGTAGTTAAATACACAACTTGTTATTATGTATTTATATTAATGTCAGTTACTTGCTTTCATTAAATATGAATACCATCTTATTACCCGTTAATGACACCTCCTTGTTAGCTATAGGACTTATTTCGTTAAAATTGTTTAATGATTAGAAAGTTGCCTGGATATTAGATTGTTTAGTAACCCTTATGCGATGCAGCGCATCGCCATATCATACACCAATCATCTTATGAAATATGTTAAAATGAGTTTTGTGGTGTGTGTCAAATAAAGTGGGTTTGAGAGATAGTGCAAATTGGTGCTAAGTAATGAGAAGAGATATTGTTTTTGGTCGTGAGACAGGCTTCTAGTGCTATGTGTTGGGATGGGTGTTAGGCTTCAGACTGGTCTATTTGCCGTGAACAAGCGCCGTCCCTGCCATATAAAGACCGGTTCATCGGAGCTTAACGTAGTGATTTCGTGCAACCACAGAACCTGTCTGGGCGGGACTCACTTCACCCCTTTGGGTATCCACAATGACCTCTAAAGGGGGTCGAGAGACACAAGTCGCAGGAGCAGACGTGAGTTACTCATGGTCTGGTCTTCGATTACAGTAATAGCCCGTGTCATAAAATCGTATTGCGCACAGATATAGCCCCCCTGGTTTCTATAATTACCCGTCCGTGTGTGGGGTTCAGGGAGTAGATGTGAATATACTAAACCCACGATCTGGCTACGAGAATATGCTATCACGCATCGGTGGCCTAGAAAAACTCGAGAGATGACCCCTGTTTGTATCTTGAGGTGGACATTGTAGATACTTTAGCGTGCGTTGGAGTGAACGTTATGCGACTCTGTTGATCAAGAGAAGCATAGCCTGTGGGTACAGTGTACAACCTTTGCAGAGTGTATAATCCATTCGAAATGGCCGTTGTCACGGTATCGACGCACTACAGCTTGGGCTCACTTTGATTAGTCTCATAATATCTTTGTTAGACTGAGTTGGTATAGCTGCCCGTGTTTTCAAAAGTGTAGACTGTGTGTCACGGGATGGTACGGTTGCTGCCAGCTCCTCGATTAAAACTTGGGTATTGACAGGATCGATGAACATCTCTTACAGGACCAACTACTTAAATATGGACAACAACTATTATATGTTCTTTTTTTGCAAAGCTTCTGTAGTGAACCCTATATAAAATTGACTTTTTGTAAAAGAAAACTTATAGCCTAATCTTTGTTATAACCAAAGATGCATATATATATATATCCCTGCTTAGTGTTAGGACTTACTGAGAATCTTATGTAATCACCTGTTTGCTGTTTGCTGTTGTGGTTTTAGGTAGATAAAAATGGTAGAAGATGACGACGTGTTGAGTTTTTATTCTGCTTTTCAAGTTTGCTTGTGGCTTTGTACTATGTTTTTCGCTGTTTGCTTTACTTCTAACTGGTTATGGATATTTTAATACTCACCGCATTTTCATGAAAGGTCAAGTATCAAGTATATTCTTTTATTCGTAGTATGCTTTTGATATATATTCTAATATTTAGTGCGTATCAACTACTGATCCAAAGACTGATATATGGTGTATAGTGTATCTCAAAAATAGTACAACAGGCGATGAATATAATATAGATGTTTGTTAGTCATATCGATTAGGTAAATGCAACTAGCATTATCGATGCACAAAGAAGATACTACAATCCTGTACGGATAAAGGGTGATGGAAAATCAAGCCCAATGGCTGTTATTTCATTAAATTGTGCCAGATGAAATAAAAAATAAAATAAAACAACTGGGCCCTTCTTGTCTAAATGGAAGTATTTTCTTCCGTTTTAAAATATTAACACTGTTGACTTATAATATTAATTTTTACTATTTATTTTATTTAAAAATATTAATTACACATAATTAATATCAACAGTGTTGATATTTAAATCTCTAGTTAATTACACAAAGTTAATATCAAATGAAAATTTAATAAATTAGTATAACTTCTTTAATGCGCATAATTGATATTAAATGGAAAAGCCAAATCTACTGGTACTGCAGAAACCGGGCCGGCCCCACGCCTTCGTGGTGGCACCTCGGCTTTCCATTTTTACCCTCTCCTCTCTCCTTCCGACCGTTGCCGTTGCCCGTTTCTCTCGCACTCGCAGTAGGGGACCAGCCGCCGCCGCCGCCGCCGCCGTCGCAGACAGGGTGGGCCCTCTGGCGCCGCTGCCATGTTCTCCTGGATCCTTCGCGGCTGCCGCGACGAGTGCTCTGCCACCGATCAGCTCAAGCAGGTCCTCTCCCTCTCTGCCCCCACGCCCCCGTTAGTCCTTTCAATTCGAAAGTACTCCGTAGCAGGAATGGGGAATGGGAAAGGGATTTGAGAGAATTGATTTCACTATCAAAAGGTCTGTTACCTTTGAATTGGTGAACCATGTATCATCGGGTGAATGGTTGAGTGAACAATTCGTTACGCTCTGAGCTGCCCCCCTTCGGTTCCCTGTTTAACTTCACCTTCTGATTAATGAGGGGAATGTACTTTTCCTGCCGATCCTTCCCGTTTTGAAGCAACTGTATAAGTGGGGCTGCTGGGGTTTTGTTTTGTTCTCCATGTTGAACTTATTATAGTAGTATACGGATCTATAAGGCGTGCCGATATGTGATATGAGGAGGCCTAGGTTTGCAAAAGAAGATTTACTGAAATTATCGCAAGCCTTATGAGTTATTCTGGCCCGTATTACCAACTTTGTGCATTCCCTCGCCGCCTTTTTGTTCACCCGAGCTGAGTTCTATGCTATATCCAACTAATTGAGTTTTGATGTGGTACTGCATTGGTGTTCAGAATAGGGGAACAGAAATTTATTTGGGTCAGATTTAGTTGAATCTTGTAAAATTTTGATTGTCGGATATTGCCTGAGGGATATGCCAAACTGCAGAGAGATACAGAAGGCCCAATAGCAGAAATGTGGTGTGGATTTAGATCAAACACAGTTGTATTTTAGTCAAAGATGATAGGAAAAAGAGAGCATATGATGTCTTTTTGGTATACTAGACGACTTAGGCAACATTCCATTGTAACGGTTTGTTATCATTGGTAACCAGAATGTTGTTTTGTCACCGCTTCTCTCCTACGTATTCGAGAAAAAAAATTGTCACCGCTTATAGTAAGTTGTATAAATAGAATAAACTCCCCCTGAACTTTCAAGGAGCTGCAACTACTGAGGCCCCCTTCCATCTATGGTTGATTAAGGATAGTATTTTGCTCCTTGTTTAATCACCTGCAGTGTCCTCGGCTTTGTAGGCTCGTGATGTCTTTATGGAAAAAGAGGCAGTCTTGCAAAAGAAGATTTCTCAGGAGATGGAGCGGGCGAAAGAATTCACAAAATCAGGAAACAAGCAAGCAGCAATGCAGTGCTTGAAGCGGAAAAGGTACTATGAAAACCAAATGAACCAGGTTGGAAGTGTCCAGTTGCGCATTAATACGAAGGAGAGGATGATTGCTGATCACATGGGGAACAAGTAACACAGTGAGAAAACAGGTCAGGAACATTGACTCTTTAATGTTGGACTTGTTCTGATGCACAATATTGTGAAGAAATTAATCCTGCTGTGATCTGTAAAGTATCGTTGTTCTACGCCACATCACTCACTGCATCCAACACTAATTTTTCCTTAGCACAATACAATATTTTGGACTAGACTGACTTATTTTCAGATGAAACATTGTGCTAATCTGCTTCTTCTGATGGTAATGATATGTGATGACATTTTGATTATATCTGACTGGCTCCTCGCATGTATTACACCATTATGATGTGCGTCATGTGATTCATTTTTTTTTTTTCAATTTCTAACTGTGTTCAATCAGATAATGAGTCAATTCATGATTTGGTATATTCTGGTCTCGTTACAGTAGTTTTGGAGGATATTTCCTTGAATCCAGCAAGGCTGTGTAATGTATACCCCCACTCTGTACAGCAAGTGTGAACTTAATCACGTTTTATCCTATGAGATTATAAAGTGTATTATCTTGGTCAAGGCACAATTTTCTGCATCTTATGTCCACTGAATGGATCAGTAACCATCTGCAGCCCTTCAGTTCCTGATTGTGATTTTGATGCATGACTCCTGCTGCATAGCTAGATGTTTAGATCTTGATTTTCTTTATAACAAATGAATAATCAGTGTAGTTAGCTTCACCATATCAATTTAAGAAATGTTAAATATGAGAATGGAGTCTGAATTTTATCATGATACACCGTACTGCATTAATTTATCCAAAGTTCTCGTTTTGCAGAGATTATGATAGGGATCTGTGCTGGAGCAGCTACGCTAACCTCTGAAAGCACGCCAGCAAGTCAAGGACCAACCATGTATTTAACAATAGATAGCGTTGTTTGTGATCACCATTTAGCGAGCTCCACTTGTAAAACTTTTCTGTTGTCACTGAACTCCAACTCCGTGAGTGCCGGCATTCATGTGAAATTTGTTATATGTGACCATTGCCTGCGTGCATGTGGCTGAGTTAATTTGCTGTGCACATTCGGTCATTGTGATTTCTGTTTTCCTTTTTCAAACTGCACCAGAGTAGGTGTCAAAACTACAAGGGAGGGGTCCTCTTACAAACTAAACTGGCCTTAATTAGTTTAAAAATGAATAGAAATTTGATCTGATTCTAATTCGTCCACTCCTCTTTACATCTAGTTTATTTTTTTCAGCAAGTTATAAGCCCAGGTTGTGTCATGCAGAAAGCTACAGAAGGCGTGCGGGACCCTTGCAGAGGGACGCTTGGTGCCCTGTTTGGAGAAAATGCCCTGTTCGAGTTGTGTTGGACGCGTGCCTTCAGAGGTACTGGCGCATAACAGTCCAATCGTACCGTAGTTACTGTATCTTAATTTTGGGCATCGTAAGCAAAACCAGTTACTAACGGTTTGTTCAATGCGCTTATGAGCAGGAAAGTAGGCCATAAGCGAAACGATTTACTTAGATAGTCTCGATACCTGTGCTAATATTATAGTTAAAAAAATAATTAATTTAAAAAAATTAATATATTAATATTAAAATTTGAAGTTTTTTATTTTTTACTATTAATATTAATATTAACTCGAAATAAATTTGTTTTGTTTTTCAACAACTTTCTTTGAATCTCATTTATTCCAGATAGTTGTATTATGTGAACTAATTATGAATGAAGGGGTACTGTAACATTTTCCTTTGCAAAGTGTAAAAAAGAGAACCATATAAAATAAAAACTTATTTTGCAATTTCCCTAAGGCCTCGTTTGGATCTTAGAATTGAATTTTTTTCAAAAATTACAATTTAAACATAGATTAATTAAGTTAATATAGTTGTATATAAAATATATTTATATATTTATTATTAGTTATACAAGAGACATACTTATATGTTGCATTTCTATTGAAGAGAAGTGAATTAAAGATTATATTATAAATTGAAAAATAAAATTATAGTATAATGATTTATATAATTTATTTTCATTTCTCACCCTATCAATTGAAATAAGCTTATTTATGAGCTTGAAAAAGTTGTAAAATATCAAATTTCAGGCTGAATGACCTAATTTATTATGTAGATTTTAATTTTTTTAAAATAAAAAAATTCAAATGACCTTTAATAAAAAACACTCGACGATTTAGTGTGTTTGGTACAATTCCGGTTCTCTTGAAAATTAGAAATGTTTCGCATTCTCTCAAGAAACGATATTCTCGATCTGAGAATCACTGTATTTAATTAATGAAAAGAAAGTGATTTAAACACCATTTCAAGATACTCACTTGCAGAATGGAGGTGAATCTAATTCCAATCACTTCTGAAAAAACATATTGTTTCATTGAGCTTCAAATGATTCACATTAGAATCTGAAATGTTTCTTCCACCCAAACACACCACTACTATTCAACCTGCGCCGCTTACAACGACCACGACCGGCCAGCTCGTCCCATGGCGACCATCACCCATTGCTCATTTTAATTGATACAGTTGTTCCAAATAGGGGTGCAAATTAGTGGCCCTCTGCCTTCCCAACATATTTTTTAAGTGAGTTCAATCGAAATGAAATAGTTTAGTTCAAATAAAATAAACTAGTTCATTCAATTGAACTTAAGAGTTTCGGTCATTCTAAGCCAGAGGATCATATGATGCCTATGAGCCTCTTAAGAGCGCGGCTTTGGCTTCTCCCTGATTTCCCCCAGGACGATGTCCAGAAAAAAGCACCATACACCATGGCATGCTTACATTGTCCCCCTAAGATGCCGGAGCCGGGGAATGCAGACACATAGAATGCCTAAACCAAGTGAAACCGCAAAATAACCCACCCCTACGAATAAACCATAATCATCGCAGAGATAATTCAGCCATTTGTAATTCACTACCAAATAAATACTGCAGTTAGAGTGTCGCTTGCACATCTCTACAAAAAACGAGCAGTTTCATCAGAATGTGGTGACAAGGTCTTCGCTTGAGTGGAGGCACCATAACTGATGTACAAAGTTTGCTCAACTATGACGTTAAAAAGTCCTCAATCGAGGCATCAGCACGTTGCATGCCCGGAGTGATGGGTAGAGACTTCATCGAAACTACGCCATCGGTTGTCGCCTCCTGTAATGCCATTATATATTAGACCACTAGATTTTTCGCGATTAAAAACAAATTCTATGCAGCTCATTGGGAAAGTAAATATTAGCAGGAAAGTTCGATGGATGCAGCATGCATATAATTCTATTTAGGAGCAATTGCAAAACAAGTCCTATTTACAACCTCAGTTCTGAAAATGATCCTCGTTTACAACTTTGCAAAATCAGTCCTCTTTTCTGAATCCAAACAAACACGTCAGTCATCTTTCTCCCATCGGTCAGTTGTATGTTTCTTTTCGAAATAAAAAAAATGAAAAAAAAACTTTGCAAAAAACCAGGAAGACTCATCTGCCACTGTTATCTTACCAGTCACATGAGCAGAGGCGGATGTAGGGGGTGGCATGGGGGGACAGCTGTCCCACCAATTTTTTTTTGCAAAAAATTAATTATATATACTCTTTTTATATTAATATATACCTGTGTACATTAGCAAATATTAGTAATAATAGTCCAAAAGTACAAGAAAATGCCCACATTTTCTTAATCACACATTAAGTAGGAGAATAAGAGTCTAAATGTCTCTTCTGTTCCGCTGTTCTTCTCTGATCGCCCACATTGCTTGAGTTTGGTGAATTTTCTTAAAATGGTTGAGTTTGGTATATCATGCTGCTTTATTTTGTCCCCCCATGATTGAAATCCTAGTTCCACCATTGCGCGAGGGGCGAACCTGATAGGAAGCGATTCATTACTCTCACCCTCCCACACCCTGACCCTAGGCGGCGGCAGGGGCGCTGCACGCTGCAGGCCGGGGGCGGGGGGGCGGGGGGGGTGGGGTAGCAGCAGTGTGGGTGTGCAGCAGGCGCATGCAGGGTCATATGTGGCAGCATGGGTGGAGTTGAAGGCAGCATTGATGATCGGCTCCTTGCCTCTGCTTGCCCCGAAGGTCGTCGCAGGTTGGGCCTCCTCCAACACGGCTCGGAAGGCAAGGAAAAAGGAGGCTCCAAGAAGCATTCTTTGTTCGCCCGGATCATTCCATGCCACCAAATGCCACTTCACTAATCCCGATTATTACTACATTTTTTATCTTTTTGTTGGATTTTACATTTTGTCAATCTGTGAGGAGTATGTAAGATTTGGAATGCTCTAATGAGCTCCCTCATTATTCATGCCTGCACAGCTAGATTTGCAAAATCCCAGCCGTCCATTTCCTTCCTAATAATCTTTTTTCTGAGTTTAACTCGGATAGACAGCCTCAATGAGGCATGTGGTCAGATTTAAATTAATGTAATGCATATTATAAATTATAAATCATTTAAAATCTGCCAGAGTCATTCCAAATATCTATGAATATATATTGGTACTACTCAAAACATGGCCAAATTTGTGAAGCATTGATAGAAACAGGTCTAATTTTGCAAAGGGCACACATGTCTTTTCCCAAGCCATTTAATACTGTTAAGTCCTACAAACAGAATAGGACTGACTTGTTTCTTCATATTCAAAAAAGAGGACAGATTTTGCAAAGTCAAAAAAAAAGAGGAAAATTTTCAGAATTGAGGTTGTAACCAGAACTCGTTTTGCAATTGCCCCTTCTATGTAACACTACATAGATTTACTATGTTAGATGTTGATGGCTAACAGAGGGACCATCAGCAGGCAGCAGCCCATATAACAACTAGACCAAGGGGAGAGATGTCCCCTGGTATTGTATTAAGTGGATGCTGCGCTCGAACACAAGGTGGCGAGGACTTCACTTGCCTCCGCTGACCATTCCACCCGTGAGAGCTTGGATCAGCCCATATATTTACAAAAGCAACTTCTCTTCAAAAGATGTGCAAATGCTAGCTAAAATTAGCAGAATAATTGCAGAACCGTGCAACACTACCAATATGAAAATCACAATCAATTACCTTTTTGGCCGAACGCGGTCCTCTTCAAAATCCATTATTCCTCCAGATTCAGAGAGAAAGTCGTCATGCCACCGTAAATCGATGTCTGCCTGCTTAAATTGTTCAGCTTCTGCCATCACGTAAGAAACATAGTTCGGCAATTCCACTATTTAATCAAGTAGTTGCCACTACATGAACACACGGTAATAATAATAATAATAATAATAATAAAATCAGAAGGGCATTGTGAAAGGAAGTAGGGAACTGGAAGGCAAAGAATGACGCCATTATAGAATATGCAAGCTCATTCTTTTATTTCCAGTTTGTTAGCAAGGAACAGGGATCAACAGATAGCTTCAATTCAGTCCAGCTCACCTTGATTGATTTTTTAGCTTCTTCCACTCTGTCTTCAAATTCCTTTTGGTGCTTCTTGTTCAACTCATTCATTGTCAGCCCACTTGTTTTTCTCCTGAATTTGATGCAACAAACTATCTGATGTTTCCAACCTGTGTAATATTCACCGATAATATGAGTTTGTAAGAAGAAATTTCAATCCCCTAGAATACCATCTCATAGTGCGCGCAAAAAATGAGATAAAAAATCAGAAGCCATGGACACATAGATGACAAATGATTTATAAGTTGGGTAAAGACAGAAGGAACTACGGACCTCTATCCAGTTAGAATGAAAATTAATGAATTAACAAACACACGACATACTGACCTCGATATGTTACTCAAATAAATAGTGATGACTGTGATGTGTAGGAAAAACAGACAACAGCAAACCAATACAAGCAGTGATCTCCATAACAGTTGTTTGCAAGGATAGTAGAACAATGAATAGAGAGAACATCTTTTACATGAATTAATCTAGTTGTGATTCCATGAAATATGAATGGCAATATAAATTTCAGATGGTTGAATATGAGGACTCAGCATATTAGCATTGCCTTTTTTTAAGCAAATATGAAATGCTTTACAAAAAAATAACACTTAAAGATAAACATACACACCAGGTAGACAAGGTATCTATCATGTTGTTCAGTTGATCAGCTGTCAGATCCCTTCCAGCTGTAAATTGTACCTGATATGCATGGTAAGAGAATTAAACAAAGCAACCACGACACAGTTAAGAAATATTGCTTATAAATGATTCTGCACATGCCTCAAAGCACCTTCGCAGCTGATCCAGCTTGCCTTTAACAATACCCTGATTGATGTTAGAAATAAACCTTCTACCTCTGTTCGACGTGAGTTTGAGTGAGCTTCGGTGACTCGGTTCCAACAATTGAACATGAAATATATTGCTGATTTGAAGCCAGAGATGCTAAAGAAGCTAATATCATAAATCAATATGTCATCTAGGGCACTGAAGATGAAAACTTCACCAGAATTCTCTGTGGATGGATTCAGGAGTAGCAATAATACATTTTCAAATAGGGAAGTCCTTGGCCATTCACTAGGAAGGTTCAAAATTGGAATATACAGAGATTCTGATGTCTAATTCGAAATCCTAAACGGTAAACAGTAGACAATCGGTGACCCACCGTTTACTTTTTTCAGTCTAAACAGCCATTTAAAACCATTCATTCAAACTCGACATGGGAATAAACGGTTTAAATGGTAGTGTGGGGTCAGAACGGACACCCTCCATCTACTGTTTAAACCAGTCTAGATGGCCTTCTAGAACTGTTTAGGAAACACTGTTGTAAGAGCTCACCGAGTACATGCACTCATTGATGAGAAAATCTTCAAGCTCTCTTACATTGGAAACATCTAACTCTTGCATGAGCTGATCATATGGTAGTAACTACAAAAAAAAAATAATGCAGGAATAATATTAGTATTTCTGCATGGAAAAAAATGGAACAGAAGAAACTGGAAATGCCAAAGAATGTCCCTTTCAATATGTAGTTAAGCATAAGTACAGATAAAAATAAGGCCACAGCCCCAGACATCTTATAAGACTAGATTTGGTACACATGGTAAGTTTCTTTGGTCATTGGTTATGCTCAAAGAAAAATTCAATTAACCCCTGACTTGGTTCTAAATTCCATGTATTTTTTTGTTTTTCCACTGGAAGACCAAGGAGACTTAAAGAAACAAGATAATGAGCAAGCCAACCTTAATAAGGCTGAAACAACATTCACATCGTTGCAAATTGATGATAATAAGCATTGCATTGTGTCCACAAAAAGAGGTGTTATAGATGCATATATAAGGTAGGTTTAGCCAGACATTGCACCTTAGTTGACTCAGCAAAAGTTAACACACTGAGTTGCTTTAGCTTCTGGACTTGGTCAGGCAACAATGCAGGAAGCGAGTCAGCTTTACCTGCATCTCCACGTAATACACATTAGTGAAATAAAAGCATGAATTTGCTATATAATTATATATTCGACCGAAGTACCAACGTGGAAGAAACCCAAAGTGAACAGTGGACATAACCTACAGAATGTTAAAAACTCTGGAAGCAACTGCAGGTCAATCCAAAGGGCAGCCCGGTGCACATAGCTCCCGCTTGCACCGGGTCTGGGGAAGTGTTCAACCGCTTTGGGTCAGCCAAAAATTCTAGCAATCCCAAGTGCACTGAGAAAACTTCACATTGAACATCTTAATCCACATTCATGAATCATGATATTGACTGGTAAAAGGACAGAGTGGTCTTAATAGCCTTAGCTCTGTTCCCTATAGCAGCAATATTATGTGGTGTCTTGGATGGTTGGTGAGAAAATTAATTTAAGGCCTAGTTTGGCAAATATGCAGATCCAAGAATTCTTGGACCTACTCATTTGTAGCTCCTGGAATCCTTGGAGCTGGAGCTGTGGGTGAATTGAGGTTTGTAATTTCAGATAGCAGTTATTTTGAATTAAAATAAAAGCTATAACTACTTTGATTTAATCCATATGAACTCTGAATCCAGAATGGATCTCTGAGCTAACCTCTTTCAAACAGAGCCTAAATCCAAATCATCAGGACATAGGTGTCTTCCTAGACGTGTGTATAAAAACTAACAATAAAGCATCAGAGCAACTCGCCCACTCAATTGCTAATGTATGTCCCCCTAATTCAGAGTTTTCACACATATTTTCAGGTACATAATTTAATGTACTACCCACCATTCCACCAATCATGTAGGATGTAATGTAGTCAACGAATAGAACAGAAGAAAAAAGACACTATGGCAAACGAACCATAGCACAAGAGGGCATAAACAGATTCACACAGCAAGCATGCTATAGCCTACAGGGGAGTGCGATCCACAACTGTTCAAGGCAGGGTCGTAATCATACTCTTGTAGTCCTTCAATGTGCCATAGGCGAAGATGCGGAGCACTTCCATGGACGAGGCGTACTGCGTTTCCTTGAGCTTTGACAGCAAAGAAACGAAAGGACAGACAACACGCACGTCGAAGTAGAGAACCCAGGGGCCGCGGCGCGTACCTTGGCGAGGGCCGGGTGGGCGTAGAGTTCGGAGAATGCGAAGAGCACAGGGTAGGAGGTGGCCTCGAGCACCAGCGCGGCCAGCTGCGGCGCGGAGCTGGACAGCGCCGCCTCCTGCGCCGAGAACTGCTCGATCAGCTCCGCTTGCCGCCTCTCTGCGCCCATCGCCATAGCCGCCGGCGACGATCAGACGATGGCAGGGTGACGGCTAGGGTTAGGGTTCAGAGGATCCGTGCGCCTCTCGCCGGCGCGTTGGGTCTCGTCTCGATCCCTCTCTCGCTGGGATTTCGCTTTCGACTTCCGCCTATGCGCGTTCCTCGTCTCGTCTGCGCCTTTTGGGGAAGGGGTTTTTGTTGGGTTTTTGGACGTTTCCGCTGTTGAACGTGGCAGCGCAGGTTGCCGCGTAACTCCCTTCAGTAGAATACGAAGCTGGCTTAGGGATTGGAAAAATGAAAATAAAGATCTGAGTTATCTATTTTTTTTATTAAATATCAATTATCTATTTATTTTTTTATTCCAATTCTATCTTCTATTTTTAAATATCTAAACACCACAATCATTCAATTGATGTTGTCGTTGATTTAAATATCAACTTTGAACATTCGTTTTATTTAAAAAAAATTTATAAATATTATATATTTTGTTATAATTTGATTTATCATTAAATTTATTTAAATCATAACTTAAAATTTTACACATTTAAACTATTTTTTTAATAAAACGAGTGGTTAAAATTATTATTCAAAGTTAGTGACATTAATTAAATAATAGAGGGAGTGCGGAGTGGATCGTGCCTTCTCTGCAGTCCGTCATCGTTCTCGAAGGAAAGTGAGTCTTGATTGTAATCCATCCGATTCAGAATTTGTGTCTTTTAAAATTTTTAGATATTTACACTTAATCATTTATCTTATTAAAAAATTATAAAAAATATTTATTTTATTGTAAAATACTTAAAGAGGAATGTCAAAAGTTACTTGTAAAAGTCAAAATGTCATTTATTTTAGAAAGGAATATACTACATAGTACATTATTTCTTTACGGAAGTAAAAAAAATCTAATAAAAATTCACTGCGTAGTGAGAGTAGATGGTAAGAAGAGAGAAGCTACGTACTACTACCTCTGTATTATAAAAAGTTTATTCCTAAGTTTGATTGAGTGTAATTTTTTATTCTCTTTAATTAAAATTTTATACAAATTTGATAAATTTTAATAACATAAAATTTATATCATTAAATTTATTATGAAAAATATTTTTATAATATGTAATTTATGTGTTCATAAAGTTTATCAGGTTTTAAAAAATCATTAATAAAAAAAATAAAGCACAATCAAACAAATATAAAAATATAATTTTTGTGAGACGGAGGGAGCATGTCAGAGTCCCGGCCTATTGGCATAACGTTTACACATTAGATGTACTCTAGAATTCACAGTGAAAAGCTAAGAAGTTGAGGTAGAGCTATAATACTTTGAAAAATATCAATTTTTTATTATAGAAACACTACTATAAAACAAGGCTACGGTATCACTCAAAAAATTATAACAATATCGGCCGAACATAACAGTCGACACTAACAAGTCCGAATAGCACTCCAACATTACGACCCGACACTGTTATGACATCAACAGTGTCAAACGAAAGTGACATCATCCTACAAAACGATACTAATTTCTCACATTATACAATAGTATCGGTACCAGTAGACGTCACGAGCAATCAATAATACAAAACACGACATCAGTGTCAGTCATTGCTTACTCCATCCACATCGAACACTAGAAAAAAAATACTATAGTGTCAGACAAACGTGATCTAACAAAAACCGACACTGATAATGAACATATTAGTGTCGGTCGGACTGACGTAAAAAAAAACCGAAACTAGTGTATCTTAGTAGTGTTGGTTTTTGGTGTCATAGTTCAGACGACACTGCTATCACCTGTATTGTGTCATTTATAATGATCTCAATATATTCGACACTGGTATTTCGTGTATAAATACTCGTCTCCTTCCTCCCGTCGGGGCATTTTGATCGATTCTATTTCGGAGAGTGTGTCCGTACGGCGACCGGGAAATTTGAAATACAAGGAGGGACGGTTTTCATTCCGTTTTTTAATCAAAGGATATTGCTTCAAGAGGTAAATTCATGTCACGTTTGGAAATTTTATGGTCTTATGACGTGGTTTTCATGTAGGTTTAGGGCGGGATATCGTGGGAGGAGTTTAAAGTAAACTTAGCGTGTACAGGCGTAGATTTAGGGTGAGTTTTATAGATCTCAACAAATTTTATTGATCTCTAAGAGTATTAGTATATAGTTAATTAGCTAGATCTCTAGTTTACATATATATAATAAGACCTACATTATGGTGCGGGTGGGGGCAGGGGAGAGAGTGAAAAATTAATTGTATATGCAGTTAATTTTATATCCTCTATATTATAATATTTTTTCTTTTTATTTTTTTATATTAGTGATTTGTGAAGATGGAGGACAGATTTTGGATGTACAATGGAGCTGGTGGAAATCCATTTCTATATTTTAAAAATGTCTCTTCGTTTGTCGAAGCTGCTAAAACAAAAAATGTACATATGAAAACAAATAGATTATGATGTCCATGTAAGAAGTGCAAAAATATTGTAATGTTTGACATGCCCGAAACAATCCGTAAGCACTTGTTAGAAAATGGTTTCATTGAGAACTACTCAATATGGACTAAACAATAAAGAGACCCAAGGGAATACACCAAGCACTGAAGAACAAAAAGTTGAGATTGGATACAACAAAGAAAGGGTAAGAGGTGAAGGCAACATCGAAGAGTCAAGGTCAAAAGGAAACAACACAGAACAAAGGGACGAAAGAAGCAACGACGATTGTGATGTGTTTTATGAAAATCACGATATTGAAGGCTTTGATGTCGAGGAACTGTTGCGCCACATTAGACGCGAGAAAATACTGAAGAACAAAACGAGAGGCTTAGATAACTTATAGATTTTAGAGAAGGCTTTAAAAGACCTTCTATACGCTGAATCAAACAGGTGTGATAAGGAATGCACGATATTGCAAACGATGCTTGATCTTCTCACACTAAAGGACAAGTATGGGTGGTCAGACACCAGCTTCAATGAATTGCTAGAGCTCTTAGCCAAATTATTACCGAAAACGAACAATTTGCCAACTACCACGTACCTTGCAAAGAAATTGTTGTCACTATGGACACTGGGTATAAAAAAATACACGCTTATCTGAACCACTGCATATTGTATCGCAAAGAGTACGCAAACGACTGAGATGTGAAGTGTGCAAAGCCAGTCGGTACAAGAGGAATGATCAAAGTGACGATTCAGGTTCTGTGGATTAGCAAAAAGAAAAGAAAGAGAGGAAGATGAAGAAAAACATTGGTAGCAGTCTAGATGACCAAGATGATGATAATAGAAATGTTTCAGCACTTGTGATGTGGTACTTGCCAGCAATAGATCGATTGAAGCGACTATTCTCTAACTCTAGAGACGCTGAACCCATGATCTGGCATATGGCCTCTGATGGGCGCAAAAAGGACGGGAAGCTTTGGCACCTAGCCGATGCTTGACAATGGAAAACCTTTAACGTTAACCATTCTAAATTTGCCAGAGATCCAAGAAACTTAAGGCTAGACTTAAGTACTGATGGAATGAATCCTTTTGGTGAGATGACAAACCCACATAGTACTTGGCCACTGATTCTAATACTATACAATATACCTTCATGGTTGTGTCACAAGAGGAAGTATCTTATGTTAGCTATCTTTATTTCTGGTCTTAAACAAGCTGGCAATGACATACATGTCTTTTTAGAACCTGTAATAAAGGATATAAACAAGTTAAGGGAAGATGGTGTCTGTGCTTGGGATGCTTACAAACAACAGAGATTCACACTGTATGCCTTGATTTTTTTTACTATCAACGACAATCCCACACGCTTGACACTAACTGGACAGGTTAAAGCGAAAACAGGATGTGTAGTATGTTTGGATCAAACATCATCAATGTACCTTCCTTTCTCATGTAAGTTGGTGTACAAGCGGCACCGACAATTCTTACCCAAAAAAAAGCACAAGTATCGTGCAATGAAGAATCAATTTGATGGTACACAGGAGAAAGATTTGGCACCGGCCAATCGTGATGGTAAATTTGTGTTTGAATTGGTCAGAAATATCAATACCATCTTCGGTAAGGCAGTGAAAGGAAAAAAGAAAGAAAAATGATAAGGCTTCAGAAGATGTACTGTTTAAAAAACAATCGATATTTTATCAATATTTATCATACTGAAAAGAGTTAGAGATTGGTCATGCCATAGATACTATGCATGTTGTAAAGGGTATTTTTGAAAGCACGATTGGTACTTGTTGGATATCCCAGGCAAGACAAAGAATGGACTTAGAGCACGTAGGGACCTAGAAAAAATGAGAATATGGCTAGAACTTCATCCTCAGATAAGACCAAATGTAAGTATTACCTTTCACCGGCTAGCTTTACCGTCACACTTAAGGAGAAAAATCAATATGCAAGTGTCTACGTGGTGTTAGAGTCCCCGCAGGTTTCTCATCAAATGTTAAGAATCCGATTTCAATGTCTGAGCTGAAGATGATTGGATACAACACTCATGACTGTCATACAATGCTCACCCTTTTGCTCGCTATTGCAATCAGGGTTGTCAAACAACCATACATAAAGATGGACGTCATACGAATGTGCCACTTCTTCAATGCTATATCCAAGAAGGTAATCGACGTTGCTGAGTTGGAGAAGACACGTATACGCAATCATGCTCACTCTGAGGGTTTCATGATAGAGGGTTACACAACTGAGGAGGTTCTTGAGTGCTACAACGATTATATGAAAGATAGAAAACCAATAGGTGTGCCGGTGTCACAACACGAGGGGAGGCTCCTAAGAAAAGGAACAAAAGGAAGAAAAACATTCAATGATAAGAGTTTTGTAAGAGTTCGAGATGCACATTATAGCATCCTTCATCAGTTATATATTGCAGCGCCATACATCCAACAACACTTGCAACAGCTTCGTGAAAAAAATAAATATTCCATAGAGAATTGAATCATGAAAGAGCACAAAAGATGTTTCACGTCATGGTTGAAAAACCAAAACCTCCCGATTGATACAACAAAAGATGAAAAAAATGATACGTTTATTGGCCAATGGTCCTTTAATGTTAATTACATCATGGCAGGCATATGACATCGACGGGTTCACATTTTATACCAAGACAAAAGACGACAAGAGCCAACACCAAAACAGTGGTGTTAGAGTACATGCCGAAGACAGTGAGGGGAACAAGAACACATATTATGGATACATTGATGAAATTTAAAAACTCAACTATGGAACAACTTTACAAATCCCTGTATTTAAGTGTCAATGGGTCAAGCACCCACAAGGTGTAGAGGTGGATGAAATAGGCTTCACACTTGTGTCCCTAAACAACAAAGTCACAAAGACAACCCATGGATACTCTCACAACGTGTCGCATAAGTGTTTTATGTTCTCAAGCCCAAACACAAGAAGAAGCACATTGTTATCTCTGGAAAACAAAGGATCATCGGGGTAGATAATGTCACAGATGATGAATAATACAACCAGTTTGATGAGGTGCCCTTTTTTGCGAATACAAAAATGATAAATATCTTCGAAGCAAGCCTCAGTTATTCATCACTTGTTCTCTACATGCGCAATGATGACGAGTGGAAGTTAGTTCAACCTAAGTAATTAAAGTTGTCGTAGTTTTGTAATTGAATTATTTGTAATATAATTATTAAATATTATATTATAAATGTGTCCTCTGGTTTTGTGATATTAAGGCTAATATTTTTCCCTCCGTTCCAAATTACTAAAGTTCCATAAGTTGTAATATATAATTTATATAACGAAAAAAAAGAACGTACAACAATATGTCCACATTGGACATTGCACGGCCACTGCAATGTCCAATCTGAACATACATTTTACATGCTTCCTGGAGAAACGTTAGAAAGTTATGGCTTATAAATTGGTCGACACTTGCAAGAATAGTCGAGGTGGGACTAAAGTACAAGTAATAGTGTCGATCAAGTATGACGTAAGCGGCAGATGACATTACATAAATCAATATTGTCGGTCCACAATGACGTCAGCAGAAACAACAGTACAATGGATTATATTTAAAAAACAAGAACGCACAACGATATGACTAGGTTCATTGCGGAGGTTATGCAAGTTATGCATAACCTTCACTACGAACCTGTGCCATACAGTTTACACAATTTCTCACTTACAAACAGACATCCAAAGCTTATAAGTTGATCGACACTACCAAGTATAGTCGAAATAGGACTAAAGTTATGTTACATAGTAGTGTCAGAAAAGTATGACGTCAGCGTAAACCGACATTACAATATACAATAGCATCGCTCCTGTACGACGTCAGCATAAACCGATATTACAACTAGCAATAGTGTCAGTCATGTATGATATCAGTAGAAACCGATATTAAAACTAGAAACTGAGAACTTTTACTAACTTGTAGTAATAATATTTATAAACTTACATAACTTGAGAATATAATACTTATAAAATTACTACTATTACTACTTATAATAACTACTCTTCCATGTCCGAGTCCTCCTCTTCCTCCTCCTCTTTAACAGCTCAGTAGGCCACCTCGGTGGAGAAGCGCTTGATGCTCGCCTCTGCCTCCCTAGTCGCCACGTCGGGATGGGACGCCAGCTGAACGAGGGTGTCGAAGGAAAAGTCAAGCTGTCATATCTTTACCTCTGACAGTATGCGGTCCGTAACTGCCTGCGCTAGCTCTCAGCGCTCTGACTCATCGTCTCAGGGAGACAACTCAGCATCCCTTCCAGTGGACCCATGGAATAGAGGAAGTGGGCAGGAGACCCCCTTGGCATAAAGGGAGTTGCAGACTCCCCAGCTTCAGCTTCTTCACAGCACCGTTCACCTTGTTGAAGATGTTTGATGCTATGTCGGTTTGAAGCCGGATGGACCCCGCAGAGCGTCAAGATCATGGCGAAGGGACACCCGCAGAGCCTCTGACTCTTGAAGCTGCCTCTCTAGCTCCTGCACTCTCTAGGCCGCCATCTAAGAAGCGCATGGAGACGAAAGATGGTTCGAAGAGATGTAGAAGACGAGATGGTTTTAAGAGCGCAGTTGCGACCCCTTTTATAGCCCTTGGACCCTTCTAGTGGGCTCGAGCTAATAGTGTCATTCAAGTATGACGTCAGCATAAATCGACATTATAGTGTACAATAGTGTCGTTCATGTATGATGTTATCAGAAACTGATATTACAACTAGCAATAGTGTCGGTGAATGTTGACGTCATCTTTGAGCGACAATTAGCATATCCCAAAATCTTCGATGAACACATGGATAAGATCATTACAAATTAGAATTATCATTACAAATTACAGTATTGATATTTTACAAAATCATTACAAATAGAGTACATGTCTTCAAGAGGTTTGACAGAGCCTGGAACTGCAGGGGCTGCGTCTACCTCCTGTTAAACAGTGGCGAGGTCCTCGGAGGCCGATGTCTGTCACTGGTCTGGCTCAGTCCGCGCCTGAAGGGGAACATGAAGATAAAATACAAGATGTAAGCAAGAAGACTAGAAATATCATGATGACAGTAGTGCAAGAGCGAGAGACGATGAGGACGTTGTTGATGAGGGTCCGCATGCTCTTCACCATGCGTCGGCCACTATAAGGTGAAGAGCATGCAGACATTCATTAACAACGTCCGCATCTTCTCTCGCCCTTGCACTATTGTCATCATGATATTTCTAGTCTTCTAGCTTACATCTTGTACTTTATCTGCGCGTTCCTCACCGAGCGCGGCCCGAGCCAGACCAGTGATGGGCACCGGCCTCCGAGGACATCGCCACCGTTGAGCAGGAGTACACACGGACCATGCTATTTCAGGCTCTGTCAAACCTCTTGAAGACAGTTCTCAGTTCTGTCAAACCTCTTGAATAGAGTTTGAACAAAGTTTCGGGCTCTGTCAAACCTCTTGACAGAGATTACAGGACACCAAACTAAACTTGATTTGACAACCTGCTTCAAATGAGAGTAATAGATCTGGTAAACAAATGATGTTGCAAACACATCTGACAATCGAAATATAGAACTTGTATATGCTCACCCAGTGACTAGGCTACCCATGCATGACTGGGCATCATAAGTAACAACCGAAGAAGGACCATACGGGCGGCGTGACGTGAGGAGGCTAAGAAGCGTGCGGCGGCTATCGGGTGAGAAGCAAGAGGGCGGGATTCATATATACAGGCGAGATTGAGTAGGGTTTAGTTAGTAGTGTCGGTCGATATGACATCACCAATAAACAACATTACAATAACAACAGTGTCGGTCTTTTACTTCTGTAGTGTCGGTTGCAAGTGACCGAAATTACAACGTCACTCAGCAAACATAACAAAACATTTCAATTTTTTTAAGCACCAAATATTCCATTTTGTGTACAATGTTTTCTAGATGATAAGCAATCCTATTTCATTTTAGATTGTATTTTTTATAAATTTTGTTATAACTTTCCACCTATATTTAGCATTTTCTTATACTCATAACGTGTAGTGCCATATGATTGCTAACCTATGTTTCATTTGAACTAAAACTTTCAAGAAAAGACTCAAAAAATTCAAACAGAAATTTTCTAGTTCCTTACACAATGCAATTTACACAAATCAATTGTAGATCAAATATCATTATATACGTCGAGAAAAAAATAAAGAAATTGTTAAACTTATTAACAGTGTCGGGTAGGATGACATCAGCTTAGCCCGATATAGCGACGCCGTTACACTGCCAAAATTTTTCGTCAACTCTAAACCCGCCGCTGCCACTCTCGTCCCTGCTCCTCCAGCACCGGTCACGGCTGCGTGTCCTCCGCCGACCTCCGGCTGCGCGTTCGCCTCCGACCTTGGCGCCCACCGCGTTTCCTGCTACGTACGGCTCCGGTCGCCTGGCGTCTTCTCTCCCCTCTCACCCACTCCGAAACCCTAATGTAAGTATCCTCAACCATTCTTTCTCGGTAAGCCGCCTCCGCTTCCCCATTTCGGCAATCTGCAAACTGTAAGCCACCTCCCTTCCCCCCATTTCGACAATCTGCAAACTGTAAGTCGCATCCTTTCCCACCATTGTTCCTATCAATTCTTGTGACTTCAAAATGCTACATGACATTTTTGATGTATATACATATTATTTTTTATTTTATGGATACATTGTAAGACCATCTTTGACACAAAGGTAAAATTCCTGATTCCTGTGAAATTCTTGTGCGAATCTTGTAAAATTGCTATGTGAATTACAATGTCGGTTTGATGATGTTAGCGACCGACATTGTTACCATATAGTGTCATTATTGCTGACATTATTTTTGACCGACACTACTTTGACACTGTCCTAAACTCTCTTATATATAGGAATGTTGCTATTGCTATGTCATTTGGATTATAAACATAATCTAGTATAATCAAATTGTAGGCACAATATACTTTTCAGTTGTATTTGTGCTTGATGATGAAAGCAGACTAAGTGAGATGAGAGTGGCAGCATGGACTATATGTATCTTGTGACTTGCGATATTAGATATGTGTTGCCATACGAGTCAAGGACCTTAGAGCGTTGGAAGGCTATTAAATTGGCAACCCACACTGAGAGCAAAAGTCTTTCTATTATGTACCCTCTTCTTTTGTTATAGATCATTAGATCTCTTTCATGATATATCCAAAAATATGAAAAGGCTTGGCTTGGGTAGTTGACTCCATTGATCGTAAGAGAAGTACAGAACACGATTTTTTGGAAGTCCTTGATGCGTAATGACCTTTAATATCATTTTAATTCTTTAGTGATCTGATATTCATAATCATGACATAATATTTGTTATCGGTGACAGCTCTTAATTACAAGTTCTATATCAAGCAAGGACGAAAACACCATCCAAAACAAAAAGAAAAAACATCGCACAAAACACATTTTCTGGTACTACTACACCATAATTGAATAATCTATATCACTATATTTTTATCTATATCTTTGAGACTTTTAACCTTTTTCATTTTGTTCTCAAAGTGTGCAAAACAGGCTTCTGGCAGTGTGCATTGTGGCTATTATATGTGCAAATACATAGAAGCTGGCTGTGAAAAATACATGACATTGCCCTACGATGATTATGTATGAAAAAATGTAAATGCTTGTAGTTTTAGTAATATTGTTATATGCATTTTCACACTGTATTAATATTTGTATTTTAGTAATTACTAATTATGTTTCTAATATTGGCAGGCAAGTGCAAGGAATCCAATTTGATGAAGCTACACTTAATGACATTGCATCTCAGAAGATCCACTTCATGATGCATGAGTTTATTTATACAATGGGTAAATATTACAAATTTTTAGCTGATGTGGCAACACATCCAGAACTTGCTAATTGGTGCGAGAAATATCACAATTTTGAACTAATTCGCCAAAACTTTGAGGTTGAGCAGAAAAAAATTAATGAATAAGACCGGAGTTGGACGAGCAAATAAAATTTTAGTTGTTAGTTCTACGTGAAGTATTCATATATATGTGTAAATTAAGCTACTTTAGTGGATGAATTTGTGTACATATGTGACTCTAAACATTCACCTTGTGAATACATTGTCTTTGTCAATATATTTTATTAATCTGTTATTTGCATTTGATTTGTGTTATTAAGATGGCTCTTATTGAAATATATGAAAGTGTCGGTTTTGTGACGTCACAGAAACCGACACCCCTAATCCAGAAAGTAGTGTCGGCCACGTGATGTCATAATATAATGACATGAAAGTCCTGTAAACAATGTCAGAAAAATTGACATCTTTGAGACCGACACTGTTGGTAGTGAGTGCAATGTCGGTTGTATGACGTCAACACAACCGAAACCACAGCGAAAATGTCAATATCGGTTCCATGATGCCACAATAAATGACATTGGTGTAACTAATAGCAGTATCGGTCAGATGATATCATGCCATCTGATACTGCCGCTGTAGTTACTTGTGTCGGCCAATGATATCATGCTAACCGACATTACTGTTTTTGTTACTAGTGTCGGTCAGCGGATATCATGTCGTTCGACACTGCTTTTCTAGTTCTTTATGTGGGTCTGATGATATCATGCCCTTCAACGTTGCTGTTGTTGATATTACTGTCGGTCAGGTAACATCATACCGTCCGACACTGCTGTTTATAGTGTCAGTCTTGCTAGCGTCATCTCCATCAACACTGAAGACACAGCTATGAGTATCGACCAGGTGACGTCATTTGATTGATACTGATAATTTTATTTAGTGTCTGTTTCTTTGGCTCGATATTGATTACCGTTTATAGCAGTGTTGTGTGATAAGTGTCGCACAGTTTGACGGACACTGCAGAACCTTATGACTTAACATTAAAAGGTTTTTTCTAGTAGCGAAAGAGAAACAAAAATGAAATGACTACTCAATGTCGAATTCCACCTTTTATGCTTAGAACATTAGTTAGACGTGACGTATTGTATTATGATTCATGTTTCTGTAAACAGTCTATTTCATTGCGTCATTAGATGAAAAAATGGAGAAAAATGTAAACTGCTAGGTTGATAGCCTGTGTTTGAGCATTTTAAGCTCTTAGCATATAAATAAATTTTTTGTGCCATGGCGTTTGTTATCTTTGATTATTCTAATATTGAACACCAATCAATTAAGCCAACATGAAAAATCAGTTATATTTTATTGAATGAGAACGTGCTTATTTAATTGTTCATACTAGCTCTGTCTTGATTGTACACTCTAACTATTTCCGAACGACCAACACATTTCCTATTCAACTTTTTGTCGCTGTACCATGACCTCGCGTTCCTATTTGATGAACTCATTAGATTTCTCTATACCTGCCTAATTTATGAAGCATGATGTTAATAGTTTTATTGAAGTTCATTGAGCTGAATAAAGTTAAAGAGATCTAGAGAAAGGGGAAAAAGTCAACTCTTGCTCCATTAGAATTCTTTGAGCATTTGCAGAGACTCCAACTTTGGGTCCTGTAATGTTTATTTTCTTAAATTAATTGCAATTCATTGAAAATTAATGTGTATTCATATTTTCTTAATATATCTATATTTATATCTCCTCCTTGTTAGTATTATATTGTGATGTGTAAAAATCAATCTACGAGTTAGTGATTGTATTGTGATGTGTAAAAAAATTAAACGTGAGTGAGGTTATCTTTAGGTACTTTCATTGTTAAAATAAATAAAATACCCCGCTCTAAACAATTATGTCTCATTTTGCAAATGTATAAATACACATTGTCATCTTCTGGATACAAATTGTTACTCCTTTTATGACCGCTGAGTCGTAGCTAGCGACACTTCGCGCAGTTTTTGACGTACTCATACGCTAGAGAGGAGACTTCCGTTTCATACATTCAGCTCAACGGCGGAGACAAAACTGGTGCTTGCTGGCATTGTAGTTCTAATTCTTTGTCCACTTTAGCTTTTGAAAATAACTAAAATTTACTTAATTTTATTTTTATCATATCACTGGTCTAAAAGGTTTAGCACCAATCCATAAAACCATCCTTCTTTTTACATTAGGTGGTTTTACTCGGACAAGAATGTCCATACGCGAACCCGCTTGCCCTTTCTGAATTCGTGTGCCCACAGGTCAGCCCCTAGCGGTCCGGGCAGTCTTTCGTCCGTTCGCGGCGTCGCGTTAAGCCGTGGACGTCGCCTTCGCACGGGAGGCAAAGCCGAACACCGGCACCGACGCACACCGGCCGTGGCCCCCCGCCGGCTTGATTCTCCGTGCCCCAAACCGGCACGCATCCTTTTGCCCTGCCCCGACGCCGAGCCCAAAGCTTGGCGTGCTGGTGCGGGTGTTCCATCAGGCCCCCAATCATGGCTTGTGTTGCTATACAAAATTATCGAGTGCTATAATATGCAACTGTTGGTGTTTGAATTAGAGCATGGCGCAACGGCCAATGACACGGACGTGGGTACAAAAAGTTCCATATATGTTATGAAAATGTTGAAATAGGTTGAACGTAATAGGTGAGTTAGATTGGATTACTAAATTGGATAAGCTATTGGGTGACAGAAATATTAATATTCATATATCGTCGCATATACGAGAGGTCTGTGGTGAATAATATATTGTATATTGAAATCGTGGCAATTAGATACCCAAAGATTCCATGTAAGACTTGTTATACGCTTACGCCACTTGACCATGGAGACATTCATCTACGACCAATAGGGTTTGTTCATACCTAGTACTTATTTGGAAATATTTAGAAGTCTCTCTTCATGTCAACTTTAGGGTATTTTTATCGAAATGAGAAATGTTACGGTGGTTTGGAGGTATACCTCTTCGATGAATCTCAGGCATTGATTTTTAAAAATTAATATCGAGTCTATTATTTTTTATATCAGATCTACTGTTTTTGCTACCGAGTCTATTATTTTGATATCTTTGACCAGGTATTTATCTATTTTTAACTGTCAGATCTAATCAAATAAACAACTAGAGTTAACTCTAAGCATTGTAACATGATGTGCATGTTTGATGGGGAGTAGTAGTTGTTTTACACTGCTTCCATATTTCATATGAGAACGGATTTTTTTTAACCAGATACAATATAATCTCTGCATGAATCGGTGAGCATAAATGTGTTCAAAATAATGTTAAACCTAATGTCTCCCTTAGATTAAGGAAAAAAAAAATTCTATTTTCTATAATTTTTTTCTATAAAATTACCGATTACAGAGTACTATGAAATTACTATACGATTTTTATGAAAATCAACATTCTAAAGGAGCAATAAGACGTTTTTTTTAAAAAAAAAACTCAAGATAAACCTGTTTGCTCCAAACAAACACCCGAGGCCGCCGAACCCGCTAGAGTTTGTAGGTCGTGGTGTTCGTCCGGTTTCCTTTCTCCTCCGAAGTCTGGAACGGCCGAACGCACTGCGGAAGAGCACGAGCCCCCGGGAGGCCGGGACACGCCGGAGCCGGAACACGTCACCGTCACGCCCGCGACACCGCCCTCGCTTTTAATAAACCTCCCCGTCTCTCTCTCGTCGCCCTCACTCCACCTACCTTTCTCTCTCTCTCGTCAATCTTCCCCACCGCCGCTTCCCGGCTCTCGGCGGTGACCCCTCCACCCCCATCCGGTGCCGCTGCGTCTGCCCGCGCGCCCTGCCCAGAAGCATGGCGTCGCCCGCCGTC
>BCLH01000394.1:49264-83149 GCA_001602315.1 Zoysia pacifica
ATATCCATAATGATTTCCTTGGAATGTGTGTACATTTTTAGTTAAAAACTCAAGTTCGTTGTGGCTTACATTGCAGTCCAGCTAGTATGGTCCAGATGTAGACATAAACATTAATTGTCCATACTACTGCAGGAAGAGTATCAAAGCTTAACATGTTTAAGAATTTGCTTCACCCAAGCTAGTGCAGCAAGTCTAGTTTTCTCCATCCAATTAGAGAATCTCCCAATATGTTGTTCTAAACAAATGCTTAAATTAAATGTTAACTACGTGACACCTCGCATGTTGAAAGAAGCCGCCTTCTCTCTGTTGGTTCATTTTTGTTCATGTTTTAAATTTTCTGTCTTGGACACTATGAAGGAAAAAAAAACTTGATGTCATAAATTTCGGGTTTCTTTTAACTTATTCATTCGTTACTGTACTTTCAATTTCGTGAATGCTTTTACCGAGTAATCTATACTCCCTCCATTCTTAAATTGATGTCGCCGTTGACTTCCAACATTAACTTTGACCATTCGTCTTATTCAAAAAATTAGTTCAAATGTGTAAAATTTTAAGTTGTGAGTAAAATAATTCTAATGATAAATCAAATTATAACAAAATATATAATATTTATCAAAAAATTTTAATAAGATGAATGGTCAAAGTTGATTTTAGAAGTTAATGGTGACATCAATTTAAGAACGGAGGGGGGTATGTCTAAGAATCCAGTAGGTTGTCAGACTGAACAGTCAAATTAAGTAGCAAATTTAACAATTTTATTAGGACAATGTTATTTTAAGCTGATCATTTACTGATTTATGTTGCTAAATATCTTTTCCTGCAGGGGCATATGTATTTATTTCTTCACCATATATGCTTCTACTCTAACATTTTTGGATATGAGACAAAGGTAATGAATGATCTGAAGACATGTCATATATAATCTTAAAGTATATTTAGCTGCATTTCCAGAGATGCTCTGACATCATTACCTTAATGCAGAAAACAATACCTCTGCAAGAGGTGACTGATGTACGTAAAGCAAAGACAGCTGCCATTTTCCCTAACGCGATTGAAATTATTGCTGGTGGTAAAAGGGTGAGAATCCCATCTTGCTCCAAATTCGGTGTTTGTGTCACATTATAGAAACTCTTACATTCATATTTTGATACATGCAGCACTTTTTTGGATCTTTCTTGTCACGTGATGAAGCTCATCGGATTATAGTAGATGGCTGGGAGCAGCATGTAAGTGATGCAAGAATGCTTCTTGAACGCCAGGTTAGCACTATTCATTAATGACCACATAATTGCTTCAACCTTTTGACTCACTGCCACATAGGAGGTTCTGTTTATTTCTAAACTATTATTCATATTTCTCTTTGAAGGATGCAAAATCAGCAAGTAGCAGTGAAGAAAATGGTTATGTTTTATTGGAAGGAGCAAAGGAGTCTAAACAAGAGGAAGATTCATCAACCCTGGAGAGGTTTTTACATTCTGAATAGTAGTACTGGGATTTCGCATGTTTAAATGACCTTCCTTTCTCCTTGAACTAATTGTGTTTCTTGATTCAAACTTATTATATTGTAGGTCTGCCATGGGTACAACTGCCGCAAGTAGTACTGATAGTGGTGATTCAGGCATAAATATCTGCAAAAGGGTTTCAAAAGTGCAGGAGGATGGACTTGAAGACAACACTGTTGAACTTAGCCCATTCAGTTTGGATCCAGTGGATGATGATGCTCCTAATGGTTTGTTATGATCTTCCTTTTCCTATTCATTTTTATATTAATAGTTACTATGTTAGCCATTCTTACATTACTGTGTTGCTAAATGGTCGCTGTGCCTTCTCTCACAGTACCTGAATCCTATACTATGATCATGGAGTCAAAGTTTCAGGTTAACTAAATTTCATTTTTCATTTTACTGGTCCTGGTATGACTTCATGGTGCTGACATCCTATGATCCTAACAACAGGTTTCTGTGGAGGTCCTTTATAATATGTTATTTTCTAATGCTGCTTTTGGCTTTTTGGATGATTTCCATAAAAAATGTGGTGATAAAGGTTAATGCTAGATTATCTTACCCTTTCCAATTAGCTCATTTTGGTTAAATAGTAATATTGAATTGATTGATTGGTGACCTACAGAATTTAGTTGCTCCAAATGGTCTCTGGATGATCAAGGACGACTTGTAAGGAATGTCTCGTTTTTGCATCCCATCAAGATTTATCTTGGTATATCAAGAGCATTCTCCTAATTTTGATTGAATAAATTTTTTGGTAGAGAATATTGTGTGCAGTAAATTCTATAGTATAAATTTTGATCTATCCAACTTTTTATAGGTGCGAAATTTGGGACTTGTCAGGAGGTCCAGAAGCTTCAGGTTTATAGAAACAGGTTAGTCTAGGACATTACCGTTCTCATTCAGCCATGATGTGTTCTTTTGGATGATTATGGAATTAAATTGTGTTTTTCAAAGAAGAAATTTTTGCCCAAGTTGTGTTTCAAAGCAGAAGAAACTTTTGTCCGTAGTTTTCTACTGGTAATGTGGGTTTTAGCTCGAGGAGTCTGTTCATCATTTCAGTAGATTGTGATGTGCATTTTTAACCATGTAACTTTATAATGAGATACACAGATAACAGCTTTTTGTGTTGCTATTCACTGTTATCATTTACATTCAGAAATGATTGTATCCAGTCCACTGTATGTTACATCCTCTCTTTCGATTTTACCATATTGCTGTTTCTTCTAGTTTGTGTCTATCCGAGTTATCTGATAGTATTTCCTTTTTTTTTTACTTGTTAACAGACATCTGGTGATTCAGACATCTCAGTCAATCGGTGATGCTCCATACGGCGACTACTTCACTGTTGAGGTGAGGAATCCAAAATGTGGATGATAATGTTGATTTATCTAGTTTTTAATTGCTGTTGTCTGATAAACGAGGAGAACTATGTTTTCTCATGTAATTGACATATTTTAAGGCAAGTTATTCCTACTCTTCACTCTATTCTCTGGGAAACGGCATACTTAGAATTTCAATGGTATTTTGTTAAATTCACAGTATGATAAATGATTTTCCTAGTAAAGTAGCTTACTAACTCTTGCGTTCACTATTTACCTATAGATTACTTTCATTAATAATAGTGACAAGCTTGATTGTGGAATCAAAGTTCAGCGAAAACTGAAGCAAAAAATGTAGTTGTAGATCAAAATAAATTAGTATAAAAGGCCAAACTTAACTGTTTCAAGAATTAGACATGGCTATAAAAAACCAGCATTGTCAAGGAAAAAGAATCCTGTTGTTGCATCAATAATTTATTAATTGAATTCCAACTTCATGTCCATAAGCCTTTTGAAGATAGGTTATACAAATATCTACTTGCTCTTATCAGTAATCTGTTTGAACTTATTGTCATGTATATAGGGTATTTGGGATGTTGAACAAGACAACAAAGATGGGAGCAGTTGTTTCCTCAGGATATACATTAATGTCTTCTTCTCGAAGAAAACCATCTTTAGAGGTATGATTTTAAAATAGATAACTCAATAATCAATATTCTTAGGACCTATTTGGCCTTGCTTTCTGCGGTTTTGCTAGCTGAAGTTTTTTCCTGCTATAGTTAAGCCAGCTAAAGAGAATATAATAAGATTAATAATAATAAGATTATGTTTTCTTTCACTGGAACTGTGGAATGTTCATTGCTGGGTCGATGAACCTGTACACTATGCAAAGCAAGTCCTGATGTTACTTATTACATATTTCTTTGGTCAAGATGTTTGTTCACTATTTCCAGTTTTCATGAATGGAACAAGAAGGTTAAGGGACTACTGCTTATTATTTAAATTTTTAAATCTCAGGGAAAATAGAGCAATCGACCAAAGATGAATGCCGTGAAGTTTTCGGGCTCTGGATTAAGCTGGTATGTCTTTTCTTATCTGATGATAAAATTGTTATACATAGTGTTTAGATGGTGAACAGTATACATTGTATTTAATTTTTCCTATCGTATATTTTTAGGGTCATGATCGTTTAAAGCAGGAGAGCAGCTCTCAGTCGAAAGGTGTATACATTTACTATAGTTCTTGTGCTAATTCTTTTTGTACAATTTCATCTTCTTTTCAATATGAATTACATTCTCTTTAGCTACAAACAATAAGCTTTGAACCAATTATTTATTGCCTCTAGACGCACCTACAGGTGCCTCCAGCTCAATAAAATCTGATCTTCAATCGGGAGATGCAGCAAAAGTGGAAAATACTTTGGAAAATGCAGTGCCGGAAGTGACTTCCATGCAAAACGAGTCTGGCGATACAACCCTCATTCCTCCTATCCACAGAATAGGAAGAGATTCTTCTGTAGCTTCCACTTCACAAGAACTGTGGGGTTCACTAAAAGCATATATGAGATCAAGCCAATTTGGTCCAATGCTAGCAGTGGCACTGGTGGCCTTAATTTTGCTAATGCAGGCAAGTACTTTTGGCCATTTATATTTATGCACTCTATTTCAGATAATACAGTCCTGCTGCTGGATCTTTGGGCATTCAGTGGTTCCATCAGAGAATTTAATGGTGAAAATGAAGAGTAATCCCTTATTCGCCCTCGAAAATTTATCCAATCCCTTATTCGCCCACAAAATTTTCCAATTTCCTTATCCGTCCTCATTCTTAATTTTTCTTCCCTAATTCGTCCTAACTGCTATATAATAACAGATTTTTTACCCATCTAAGTTAAAAAAGACCAAAATACTTTGAAACTATGTGAAGTAAAATTTGATATTCTTAAACATTTATGTAACTACATCAAACATAACAAAAAAATGACTTCAAAAATATGAAAAAAATATGTTTTCATATTTTTTAAGTCATTTTTTTTGTTATGAAAAGATACATGTTTAAGAATATCAAATTTTACTTCCCTTAGTTTCAGGGCATTTTGATTTTTTTCAACTTAGATGGAAAAAAATATGCTTTTATATAGCAGTTAGGGCAAATTAGGGAAGTAAGAATGAGGGCGAATAAGGGAATTGAAAAATTTTGTGGGCGAATAAGAGATTGGATAAATTTTTTAGGGCGAATAAGGAATTCTCTCGAAAATGAATTGAACTACACATAGAAAAAATGAATTTTAGCTAAGCAGTGACATTAGGATGGTAAATGACTGTCTACAGGCTTATTGATACTCATGTTTGTTGCAGGTAACCATCATAGTTCTACTTGCTAGATCGCCCCAGGTCCAAATGGCTCCTCATGGGGCCTCCATGAGCAGCTTCAGCAGCGCAGAAAGCATAGAGTGGGTGCAGAAACGAATAAGCTTACTAGGCGAGGAGATGCAGCTAGCGGAGGCGCACATGGAGAGGATGAGACTCGAGTTTGCCTGGCTCAAATCCTACCTAGAGAGACTGGAAAGGCTGAGGAGCAGCTCATGACCGAACTGCTGTGTGCATACTTGAGGGTTTACAATGGTCACGATGTGAATGCGGACGTGAATACAACTCAAAGAGATGTAGGTACAGTTACAAACAGAAAACGGCAAACAACAGCTAGTGTTGGTGTTCTTTGTTTGTTTAGAGCGTACAGTTACAAACAGAAAAGGACACTGTCTAGTGTTGGTGTTCTTTGTTTCTGTAGAGCGTACAGCTACAAACAGAAAGGGTAAACTGTTGTTAAAAACATCGCCGTAAGGCGAAGATGTGAAATCCTGGTAATAGGTGGTCGATGTAAACATTCGGACCTTCCCCGCTGGGTGGTGTAATAAACTTTCGATTGTGTGATGCGTCTGGTTACATTGTCTATACTGGTGGTGTTTCCCGACTGCTCTATTTCTCTGATGACTGACACCGTTTTAAATGAATTGCAATTCAGTAGATTTTGTCCCTGATAAAATTTGGCTCACCAGGATATCAAAGTTCATAAGAGGAAGCAAAATGGATATTGTGACCATGATCGTCGGTGTGAGTCACATCAAGAGCCTCTTTGCTACGGATTATGATTATTAAAAAAATCTCATACTTTGGATTATTCAAGAAAATAACTTATCCAATTTATCCAATATGAATTATCACCGTGATGGGATGAGAAAACTGGCAAAAAGCTATTATTTGTAGCTTATCAGTGCTAGTACAAAATATAAAAATGATTATAAGTGATTATAAGCATAATCAATTATGGTTTAAATATTTGGCAGAGATTATAGTATAAACTGTGATAATCATTAGAAAAAATGGCCTCATAATCTACCAAACAGGGCCTACATTTGATTCAACACTATTAAGCTCAGAAACAAAAGAAGCAGCACCTCTAGAGCTCAGAAAAATTTCATCATCGTCGCAAAAATTCAAGTGGGAAGGTAGCACAGGTACCAAGATTTGCATGTAGCCCTCACGCACAAAAGATTTCAGAATCCTAATACACAGCAAGACCAGGCTGTCCAGACAAGCCACAAGGCTTTTTTGGTAATAACCTATGACCGGATCATACACGCCAAATTCCAACCCTTCAGTAGAAGAAACCGAGAACCTTGCCTCCGACGTTCTTCCGTCGGGCCTCCTCATGGTCCATAATGCCAGCAGAAGTCGTCAGCACGATGTAGCCAAACTAAACAACAAGAAAGAGGAAGTACATGTTAGCACAAGATGTTAAAAGTGTATATAATCCCAACAGCTCATGAAGAAAGGAAGTAAACATTAGTCGAGTCACCTGACGAGATGGCAGCAGCCTAGCAGTCCATCCCTCGATCTCTTTGACACCCACATCAAAGCGAGGGCTAATGACCCCGCACTTGTTCAGCCTTCCGTTCAACTCAACCACAATCTTTCCAGCACGGTGATCATCCACGTACTCAAACTCACCAATGTACCCTATTGGATGCAAAATAGTTCAGGAACATATCCCCCACTAAAGCAAAACAACTAACCAAGAACCTACCATGACGCTGCATGACGATCAAAAACTTGATAATGACCTTGGAAGAGGGTCGAATCATCACCTGCCGCTTCCCTCTCTTCTCGGCATTGTACATGGACTTAAGTGCATCGTTAAGCACACTGACCCTCACCATGCTGACCTTACCTTTAAAAGAACAAACAATAAATGTCATAACAAACTCCTCATAATGAATATGTGAGGACAACTGCACTTATCAAACATAATCACAGGAAGAATGAAAATAAGTACCTTTGGTTCCCACATCAATGTAAATCTACCTATGCTAAGAGCATACAAAATCAGATAGCACGAATGAGCAAGATGAGAATACCTAGCACGAATGAGCAAGATGAGAATACCACCAGGTCAACCATGACCAAAATCATGGTTTTCACAACACAAATAACTAGTTCATGAACCCAACAGTACAAGCTAGCAGTTCATCAAATAATGAACCTGAATAAATGTCACTAGTGCCACCTGCTCACTATTTCATATAACCACAACCCTCCTGATTAACAAAAACTAATGCCGGCCCACTGCACCATAAATTAAGTAATTAACAACCCTTCAATGGAAATTCCTACATAGTATATACACAACAAGCATTCGTCCTATTTATCCAATACATTGATCAGGAATCAAATTATCAAGTGGATATCGAATGCATCAAGCCATCTTGGGCAAACACCACGAAATCCCAGGCTCAGTGCCTTATAATCACAGTGATGTCTTCAAAAACAGCACAAAACGCGCAATTAAGTTTATAGCCTGAACGTAGTATAAGAAAACACCGAAAGCAGCTCGGTTCTAGAACACAGGACCACTCCTGGGGAGACGAGGTTATCACGCAGAATCGATCGGCAATATTACCATCTTTGATGAGCACTGTGGTGAGGGTCACAGCCACAAGATCGGGATGACGCCATTGACCATCTCAATTAGCACAAACGGTTCATAAGAATAACTGGACACGAACTGACTCCTACTCGCCTGCTCCATCGTGATGATGTAACAAGAGGGAGGGAGAGAGATCTTGAACTGACCTCGAACGACCGCGCGACTGCGACGAGGGAGCGGGGGAGGCGGCGGCGCGGCAGAGGAGAGGCGACGGTAGTAGGGTTTCGTGGCTCTCCGCGAAGTGCACTTTATAGGCGCAGCCGCGCAAGGTAGGGCTTCCTTCTTGGCCGTCCGATCGTGCGTGCGATCCCCTCCTCAGTTACATCATTGCCGTCAGATGCAGCGGGGCTGTTCGAGCCTGCTCTGCAAAACCCGGTGCCGTTTGGTAAATGAGAAATGATATATAGGTTTAGAATTGGAAAATAAATAAATAGTTGAGATTTAATAAGATGAAGAAAGAAAAAGTGTAGATTTATATTAGATTTAGTAATTTTAAGAATTTGGATGAAAAAAAATAAGATAGCGGTTTAGAGACCAGATTATAAAATATGATTTTCTAGTTTTTAACTTGTCTAATGACCTCTTTGCTCTTTCTTTTAAAAAATCTACAGTGTCAGCACTCTGTAATTACCTCAGATTTGTGAATCAAAAAATGTTTTTTGTCAGTTATAATTTGATTTTAGCTAAGGTGAGGAAATATTATGAGATTATAGGAATCTAGGGATCTCGATTTTATAATCTCAAACAGAAATTATCGTGCTTAGAAGCAGATCCAATTCTATAATGTGAATTATTGTAATTTAGGTGGATTATGAGTTCCTTGTGGTGTTCTAGCGATCCTCTAGTTATCCTCTCATCTACCCTTGATCTAAAACCTTCACCATATCTTAACCGCACAATTAAGCGTTGGGTCAAAAAAATGGTGGGGACACCAAAAGAGTTGTCACGCTCTTTACTCAATTCGGTTTTAAAAACGTTAACAAATGATGTTATTTTTGACTATTCATCTTACTCAAAAATATAATAAATATATTATATATTTTATTAATAATTTATTTTATCATTAATTATATTTAAAATACCATACTTTTTATATTGAGATAATTTTTTAATAAAACAAACAGTTAAAAATGACTGCAATGTTAATATTTTAAAATCAGAGGAGGTGACATAATTTACATTGAGTTTGGTCCTCGTCTCCATGTAACTGCGTGTGCCACAAGCACATGCTAACAGGAACGGGGATGCCCGCTTCTTTCTCCTGTAGCCTCTTTGCTCATGTACTTCCACAACAATTTTAGAGAAAATTAGATTGGCGACATGAAAGATCACGAGTTTAGAAATTTACCATCGCACTGCTTCAGTACATATATGTACCACTAAAAGATCAATTTTTTAAAATCTACCATTTCATCATTTTCACTACTAACGTTATTAGTTTAGACTTTTTCCCTCCACTTCTTCCCCTTCCTGTCTTTTTCCTTTGTCCCATTCACGAGCTGCAGCAGCTAGATACCCCCCCTGAGTACAGAGCAAGAGCCATCACTTGGTTCAGGGTTGGAGGCGGCAGCATTACGAAGAAAGGGCGAGAGGCGGGGCTGGTGACACCAGGAAGAGGCAAGAGGTGCGGGCGGCATCACCAGGAAGGGGGCAGCAGCGGTGACAACACCAGGAAGGGGGCGTCGGTGGCGGCACCTGGAAGGGGCTAGTGGCGACGGTATCTGGAAGGGGAAGGTGGTCCAAGGCTAGCGGCAAGGGCAACCAGGTGGACCGGTGCGGCAGCGGCACACTGGTAGGGTGCTAAGAACCAGGAGCAAGGCGGAGGATGGCTAGCAGCGGTTAGCGCATGGAAGATGTGGTGCACCGGCAAGACAGGTGGCAGTGCACAGGCAGAGGCAGCGCATGGAAGAGGAGACGCACGGGCAGGGTGGCACGCCGGTAGTGCAACCAGCGGCGTAGGAGGTTGGGGCGACGCCACAGTGGGATGGGGCAGGCGGTGGCGCAGAGGATTGGGGACAGCGCTGGTGCAGTGGGATGGAGGCGGTGACAACACACTGGAATGGGGTGCGGTGTGCCAGAGGGATGGGGGCGGTGGCACAGATGGTGGCAGCACAAGCAGCACAAGGGGATGGCGGTTGCGGTGAGGGCAGGGTGGCGCACAGGATGACGGGCATGAGCTGTCCATGCATGAGGGCAAATATGTCATTTGGATTTCTCATATCATTTTAAAGAAATACAAAACCAACTAAAATGTGATAGAAACAAACGGAGCGGTAGATTTCTAAAAAATGATCTTTCAGTGGTACATATATGTAGCGAAGTAGTTTGATAGTAAATTTTTAAACTCATGATCTTTCGGCGTCGCCAATTCAATTTTTCCAAAATTTTATTGATTTTACGTATAGTTCCAATAGAACTTCACTATGTTTGTGGGAATATACATGGGAGGAAGGGAAACCAAATTTCAGAAATAGGATCTGCTGCTTCTTGTTTATTTAGAGTGTGATTGGTATCCTGCGTGAGCATGTGCCAACCTCTTCAGATGCATTATCTTTCTGCATTCGCGTGATTGGTTGTGCAGCATGACCTGTGCAGTACAAGCTGCTGCTGTTTGGTTGGTTGCATCTTTTGCTCAACTTATCTCACATGATACAAAAATAGCAATCAAGTCTGACTCATAGGATACAAATTCTAGTTGTGATTGTGTGGAGCCTGGCTTGGACGAGCTTCTTCATCTCAACTGGTGCGAGCTAGGATCGCTCATTCGAGAAAATAAGAGTGTGTTTGCTTCGCTGCATGCGGCCCGGCCAGGCTGGCTGCGTGCAGCCAACGGCTAATCGGTTGGCTGCATGCGTATCAGAGCCAGGCTGCTGTCATGCAAAATTGGGAGCCGGACCGGGTCAGGCTCCGGTGATGCAATCTTTAACGCATACTCTTTTTGTTTTTAAATAGATATCGTCGTTAACTTTTACAGTCAGCTTTGACCATTCGTCTTATTCAAAAAATTTACTCGAATGTGTAAAATGTTAAGTTGTGATTCAAATAACCCTAATAATAAATCAAATAATATCAAAATATATGAAATTTATCAACTTTTTTGAATAAAATAAATTGTCAAAGTTGAATTTAAAAGTCAACAACGACATTAACTTAAAAAACAGAGAGAGTAATTAATTATTAATCAGTATATATTTAATAATATTTAAATAATTTAACTTAAATTAATATTTTAGAGAATAAATTATGTATTGTAGTATATGTTATATTAAAAATATTATGATTAACTTATTATTTTAATTTTTTTAATTTAATATAATAGATGTTCGTACTATCAATGAAACACTATCTCTTCTCAGTCTGCCTCTCTACATACAATCTATCAAACAAATTGCCTAGTTACAATGAACCTGTCTCATTACATACAAATTAAGCTGGGACATAGGGCAACCAAATACACCCTAATTGCGCCCCTAATGAAGATCCGCCTGGAGAGTTCCGAGTGAACCGATCCCTGAACCTGCGCTCCCTTTGGTGAAAAGTGGTTTGAGGTTCAATCCGTCCTGTTTTTCCAGACGAACCACTGAGCCATTGATTGCTTCAAACCTTTTGACGGGACTGAAGTGCAATACATCTAGGTTGGGCAATAGGATGAAGCGCGGGTATAGATGTGGCCGCTCCAGCAAGCCTTGCAAAACGAGCTCGGTGAGCTTCCGCTCAAGGTGTGCCCTGTGCTTGGAGAGCGCGGCTATGGCGAGCACGCATGTCGAGGTTGTCTTCGCCGTCGGCGCCGCACCTCGCGGTGCTGATCCAGTGGTCGTGTGCATTCAACCCCGGTGACGTCGCATCCATCAGCTACCTGCCCGACGAATAAGTGAGTGTAACTAATCCATCGGTGAGCTCGCAGCGTTGGATCGGTCACCCAGCAAAGTAATGCGGTGCAGCTGGATTTAACCTAGGATTGAGATCCGAAGAGGACAGCTCCAATGAAGAGTTGAATTTAGGTTCGATTCACCTGAGGGTCGAACGATTAGTGACCCTATTAGATCCGCTTTGGCACAGATTTGAGCAGAACCGATCCGGAGGTAAATTTAAGGTTAGGTTCGTGAGATTTCACGGGTCAACCCGATTAGTTTTCAGGCCGAGATGAACAGCGATGCCCAATCATCGCCGTGTGAGTTATTAGTAGGACCTGGTCCCTATAAACCCACACTTTGGTGACCCTAGTTAGTGTGTCACCGGATTTGTTCAATGATAAAAAATTTACTGTATACCATAATTCAAACGTGTGCTAATTCTGAAATTATATCCTTCCTTTACTCTACTTTGATCATGGCCTTGTTTTTTTTTTCTTTCTTCATTCACTATTCCACGGTACCAGCAGCTTGCAGAAGCAAGGAAGACGAAGATACCGGGATCGCCAACGCCTGGAGGGACAGAGTCCAGGAATTGTTTGAAGCTGTATATAGTTGCCAAAATGTTCTTGGTCGTATACTGAATTTGATCGAAAATAAATTATTTTCCATCACAAACTACAACTATTTACATTATACTATACAACAATCAAATAAGCGATGTAATATAGTGGCTGATATGCTCACGATCTTAATCAATAGGGCTAGAGAGGAGGGGCAAATTAAAGGAGTCATACCTCATTTAGTAAATGGAGGATTATCCATCTTACAATATACGAATGATACTATTCTGTTCATGGATCATAATCTCGTTAAAGCCACAAACATGAAACTCTTACTTTGTGTGTTCGAACAAATATCCGGACTTAAAATCAATTTTCATAAAAGTGAGATATTTTGTTTTGGTTGAGCAAAAGAATTTGAGCAAAATTATGCATCTTTATTTGGTTGCCAATCAGGTTCATGCCCTTTTAGATACCTAGGCATTCCAATGCATTTTAGAAAACTAAATAATTGCGACTGGAAAGTAGTTGAAGAAAAATTTGAGAAAAAATTAAGCAGCTGGAAAGGCAAACATATGTCTGTAGGGGGAAGATTGGTCCTCATAAATTCAGTTCTCACAAGTCTTGTATATGTTATCTTTTTTTGAGGTTCCTAAAGGAATCTTACAAAAATTAGATTACTACAGATCACGCTTCTATTGGCAAGGTGAGAACCATAAAAAGAAATATAGATTAACCAAATAGAGTATCCTTTGTCAACCTAAAGAACAGGGTGGCTTGGCGATTAAAAATATTGAGATTCTGAATCAATGTCTTCTAAGCAAATGGTTGTTCAAGCTAATAAACAAGGATGACATGTGGCAACAACTAATTAGGAATAAATATTTAAAGGATAAACCCCTTGGACAGGTACACCACAAACCTGGTGACTCACATTTTTTGACTGGACTAATGAAAGTGAAAGAAAAATTCCTAAACTTAGGCTCTTTCATTGTCGGAGATGGGAGTCAAATACGGTTTTGGGAAGATAAGTGGGCAGGAAAACATACTCTCAAGGAAAAATTTCCTTCTCTGTATTATATAGCAAGGAAGAAAAATATCACAATAGCCAATGTTTTTGGTACTATACCACTTAACATTTCTTTCCGAAGAGCTTTAGTGGATCACAATTTGCATCAATGGCATAACTTAGTCTCAAGTATTGCTTTGGTCACAATTAATGATCAGAGAGACCAATTTAGATGGGATCTACAGGCCTCAGGAATCTTTTCAGTCCAATCAATGTATACCATCTAATTAATGATGGAGTAACAGTGAACAACAATGTTATTTGGAATCTGAAAATCCCCTTAAAAATTAAGATATTTATGTGGTACTTACATAAAGGAATAGTTTTAACAAAAGATAACTTAGCCAAGCAAAATTGGCAAGGTAACAAACAATGTTGCTTTTGTTCCACGAATGGAACTATAAAGCATCTTTTTTTTATTGTTATCTTGCCAAATTCCTATGGACAATAGTTTTTCTTGCTTTCAATTTAAGTCCACTTGGAAACTTTACTCATATGTTTGGTAGTTGGTTTACTAGGTGTGATTCTAAAACAAAAAAAAATTCTATTGGCTGAAACATCTGCTTTGTGTTGGGCTATTTGGCTAAGCAGGAACGATATGGTTTTTGACAAAGTTTCAATTAAAACTTATATGCAGGTTATATGCAGAGGCACACATTGGGCTACGATTCTGGGCACACTTACAAAGAAGTGAGGTCGATAAGGAGATGATTCAAGGCGCTTGCTGCAAGTTAGAGATGCTAATTACGCAGCTCTTTGTCAACCATGAATGGAGTTCTCGACTTAGAATTTCTGATTAAATTGCTTAGTGAAACTTAATTTATTTGCTGTTCTTTATCTACTAGCTAGTGTTAGTAGATGTTGATGCATGCGTGTGGACTTGTAATTGGCTGTAACCTCTCATGAGGCCAAAGCGGGAATGTTTCTTTCCATTATCTAAAAAAAAAAATGTAATTCTTGCAAACACTTGGTCGATCATGGCGCCGCCGCCGTCGGTTCGAGCAGGCCACACTCGAAGTTGGTGTGCTCGAGGAACGGCCCGAGCCTGACGAGTCTGGGCACCACCACGCCGTCACGCAACGCGCACACCGCCGCGTTCTCCCACTGCACCAGCGCGCCCACCAGCCCGGCGCGCGCCGTCAGCGGAAACACGCGCGCCCACCGCTCGTCCTCGTACCCGCGCATCGCGTCGCCGAGGCCGTCAGCGTTCCCCGCGTTGACGGCGCCGGCGAGGCGGCGGGCCAGGACAACGGCGTCCTCGAGCGCGCAGCACGCGCCCTGGCCGAGGTTGGGCGTCATGGGGTGCCACGCGTCGCCGGCCAGCACCACGCGACCGCCCTTCGACGCGCGCGGCGCCAGCCCCGGCCAGAGCCACCTGTCCACAAGCGGCGTTCTCACTACGGCGCTGTCGGGAGTGCTGCCCATCACGGCGAGGAGGTCCGACGGCCACCCGCGGACGAGGTCCAGCGCCTCGCGCTTGAGCGCCGCCGGGTCGGTGATCTTTGGCCCTGCCAAGAAAGCCACCACCATCATCCCATTGTCAGCAACAGGAATTCATGCCATTGGAGGTGCCACGCAATAACAGAGCCATGGCCATTCAAGCAAAAACTGTCCACATTCTTCAAAGTTGTAATTTTTTCTAACATTTCTTTGGAGCAACTCCTATATACAAATATATTTACAACTAAGGAATAATCAGCATTTACCATTTTGCTGCATACCTGGAGATTCTCTGTTGAAGCAGATGAACCAGTAGACTTTGGTCGAGGAGACCGGGACAAAGCCAGCACGAACCCCTCGGCCGTAGATGTAGTTCACCTTGGGCTCAAACGGCTGGCCGTCGTGGTACACGGAAAGCCCCCGGAACGCCATATGCCCCACGTACCGGGGCTCGGAGAAGCCCATCCACCTCGCAATCGGCGAATTCACTCCATCGCAGCCGATCACTATCTGCCAATGTTGTTTTTCTTTAAGTCAAAATGGTGAAAAGGTGTTTATTTCTATCTGTTTACTAAACCCCATCAGAACTGAAATTGAAGAACATAATATCTTAACGTTTCTACTATCATAGATTTGCTTGAAAATGAAGATTGTTCAATGTAGAATGTTTGAAAATAAATTTTATCGACGAAAACATTTTGCGCTCACCTTGGTGAGAACCTGTCTTCCATCTTCGAGTTCTAGCAGAGTGCCATCAGGTCCTTGCTGTGTAATCGATTTCAATTTCGATGAGAATGATATCGTATCTGGTGGCAGCTTAGAAGCAAGGGTCTCCAGAAGCACTCTTCGCTCCACTGCCCGTACTTCCTGTCTGGCAAAAATGCAAGGAGAAGTTATCTCTCAGTCACTTGAAGCAAATAACACTCGGGTTCATTACAATGGATTGAAGAAACGAAGAACATTCTAGGAACGAAGAGCGAAATTCGTAGTAGTATTTGACAAGGAAGGTCCAAGAGAGAAGGTGAGAATTGCAGTACCCAGGAGCTTCTTCCTCGAACGAGAATTCACGCAAAACCCGTCCGCCATCCGCCGGCGATCGCATCCGCATCCTGCGCCCGACTGGAAGGTCACAGTGCAGCTCAGAACACACAAAGGATGATCCACGAAACCAACAGAACAGATGCACAAAGTGATGCTTGGGTTTGCTGGATTTGGATTAGTAACGCTAACGCACCCCTGGATGCGGAGGTACTTGGCCCGGAGCTCGTCGGCGACGCCGACGGCGTCCAGCACGTGCCACCCGTTCTTGAACAGCGTCAGGGACGTGCCGCCGGCGCGCAGGGTCGGGCCCTGCTCCAGCACGGCGGCGGCCACGCCGAGCCGGCGCAGGGCGAGCGCGGTCGCCAGACCCGCCACGCCGGCGCCCACGATGACGATGTTCTCCTCTGACCGCAGCGGCGTCGCCGACGCGGCCACAACGTTGCGGCGTTGACGAGGAACATGGGAGGAGGAGCGAAGGGTAGGGGAGAAGACGGAGGTGGAGGTGGCCAGCGCCATGGCAATGGCAGGCATTTCTTGGACAGGAGTTGGGGCAGAGGCGCCATATGACTGCTGCAGTCTTTGAGAGTTCCAGGTTTGGAAATCTGGAGGAGTTGGTGCCACATGTTTCTGAACAGAGTAAGAGAGCAGGCATAGGACACGTCCACGCATGACCTGATCACAAAAAAATCGGCTGTGATTTGCAGAAGACTACTGTACTCTTTTTCTGTAGTACTATCTGGCGAGTGCCTTGGTCTGATTAGGATACAATCATCAGCCATCTCAATGAAATACCATGCCGTTCCAAACGTCATATATTAGCTTACCATTATTTTCTGAATTCTGTCAAATTGCACACAATTTTCAGATACCGTCCCACGTATACCAGATCAGTTTTTTTTTTTAAAAAAAATGGTAGTACTAGTGTTTCAGAATTGCTGTTTTGCGAAGGAAACATGATTGTTCATATTTGCGGTCTGCAACTCAAGTCTGTTAAAAGCAAATAAAAATGCTTCATGCCAGGCAAGACATGCTAGCTCAAATCCATCAAACCAAGCAAATTTAACTGATCACCTGTTTTGTTTATTTTAGATTACATCAGTTGTTTGACAATCACAGTACATCAAACGAGGCACAAAGGCAGAAACTCAAGCCATATAGGGTCTGGAACATCTGGCTATTATGCATGACTCTGTAGGTCTGAGACAAAGCCAGCTCAACGAAGGAAACAGGCACCCAGTACTACGAAGCTCAAGACTCGTAGATCCAGGGATGAAGGTTGCTCTTCCACTCTGCTATGCCTTCAGGGAACCAAAGAGCGATCTCCTTCTTCCCGTTCTCCACAGAGTCACTTCCGTGGATGACATTCCTGCACAAGAGACAGCATTAATACAGGATGGATTTCAGGGATTCCTTTTTCTTTTGAAGGAAAGCTACAAGATTGACAAACGTGGATCCAAATAGCATGGGCTGTTTAAATAGATTGGTCATAGTGACTGGTATATATGAAATGTATGCTTAATACATATTCCAAAATACATATCCTCACTTGCACAGTTGTTTGATAAGTTGCCTGACTGCTAAATCCAAAAGGTAAAAATTACTAATGTATGTGGCTAATCACTTAAGCATCAATACAAACTTCCAAGTGTTCAATCTGAACTATGCATTACAAAGTAAATCCATTGCATCAAGAATAAGATAAAAAAAAAATATAGGCAAGTAATTAATGGCACAGATAAGTGTATTTGACCTGCCAACTTCCACAGCATAGTCACCACGGATAGTGCCTGGAGCTGCCTCCCAGGGCCTGGTAGCCCCAATGATCCTGCGACCAGTCAGTACAACATCCTTCCCTTCCCAGACCATTGCAACAACTGGACCAGAAATGATGTACTCCACCAAACCGGGGAAGAAGGGTTTGTCAGCGAGGTCAGCATAGTGCTTCTGTGCAAAAGACCTTTCCACATTCATAAACTTCATTCCTGCATTATAGGAAGTTCATTAACATCACCATCTCTTCAAAATTATTTTTGTATCAAGAAACCTCAGGGATGAGTAGTCACTGAAAACCAAAGAGCGGTGGCCCTGATCCTAGCCGCTTTTATGTTTTAACAAAGTACTAATCTGCGGTTGAGCCTTTAAATATTGCCTTCAGCCAGTAACAGAGACACAATTTTCAAGCCTGATGAAAGCACTACCTGAATATGCCCAGGGACCATGACAGTATAGCTTCCAAGAACAGGAAAACTAAACTAGGAATATTTACTTTTGGAATTCGCATCTTAGAATCTTCGGTGTTCTTTACAACGATACCACACCACAGCATATCAGCAGTCGATTATGACTTTCAGGCTACCAGGACCATCTGCTATCTAGGACCCCCTGATCAAAAGAAACCAATCATTGGCGCACACCAAACAAGATCCTACTTTTCAATCAAATCAAAACTCCATCAAAATATTCCAGCCATCACACCCAAATGTTACTTTTCTAGATGCTGAATTGCTGATCTGGCCCGTACATCGCTTCTTATAACTTCAAACAATCCTAGATAGTACGTCGAACACATGTTTGTTTTTCAGGTCTACAAAAACAATCATATACACCTAAACAATAGCAAAAAATATAATTAACTCTAGATAACAAAACCAAGTAAGAGAGGTCTAGAATACATGTCTCACTAGCTCAGAACACCCTTACCCTTGAGGTAGAATCCTTTCTTCTCGAACCGACTGATGATGTCTCCGATCTGCGGCAAAACTCCGGATCAGAATTTCACCACACCAGAAACGGTGACGAAGCGCAAACGCTATCAAACCTTATCGCAAGCGAGACATCAAGGCCGAGGCTAAAAAAAATCGTAAAATATTCTCTGAAACCAGCAAGAGAGAGAGAGAGAGAGAGAGAGACCAAACGGGTTAATTACCAGCCCCCTTTGCACGCCGTCGGGTTTGATCATGATGAAGGTCTGCTCCATCCTGGCAGGACGCAGATCGGCGAGGCGCGGTGAGGCGATCCGGAACCGAGATGGAGGTGCTCTCGAAGGCGAGGAGGATGCGAGGAGCGGATGAGGAAGGAGTGACGGTGACCTGGTGATGGGCGTGCGACGGTGCGAGTGCGAAAGGGACGGGCGGCCTTGTTTTATGCAGGTCGCGGGTTTGTCTGGAGCTGGTCCTTTTCCGTGCGTGTGAACCGGATCATTCTCGGGAGATTCGCCCGAACTATTTCTTCTCTAATTCTATTTCTACTTCTTAAAAAGATTTTCTATATACACAAAAAAATGGTCACCAACAAAAAATAGACTACATAAACACAGAAAATATACTCAAAATTATCCATTCTTATAAAATCTCTTCACACACGTTTCTTACAAATCTAACACAAATCTGACGATCGAATCTCTCAGATATTAAACCCACACGGATCATTATTAGTTAAAAAAATATAACTACGTGAAACAAATATACGAGATTCAAAAAAGTTGTTAAAAAACAAAACAAATCTATTTAATATTAATATATATTTCTTAAGTTAATATTTTTTTTCTTACACCGTAGCATTAGCACGGAAATTGAGACTTCCTATAAAAAATAGTTCAACACAAGCCACCACTAAGTGACTACCTCTATTTCAAAATATTAACACTGTTAATTTTTAACATTAATTTTAAGACATCCTTTGGATTGAAGGAAAATTTTTTTATTCTGTATTTTTCCGGTGAAATTAAACTCATTTCTGTGAAATTTCTGTATAATTCCTACAAAAATCTTGCGTTTCAAAGAAGCCCTAAGAGAGTCTTTTGGAATGGAGGAAAATCAAAGAATTTGATTCTTATGGAATTTTTCCTATGTTGATATTTTGGTTCACATGAAGGAGCACTTCCTATGGATTGCATTCTGATACATATTTCATAGGAAAAGAAGCAAACGGTCCAACCTCTTTGAAAATTCCTACGGCGGATGCAGGACCTCTTGCTCTTGGTAACCAAACAATCAACAATAATTACAAACGTAAATCCAACAGCCTACCTAAATGCGATGAGAAAATTTTCTTTTTTTTTTTGCACATTATAGCTAACTGAAATCATCGACCACTTTTGCAAGAAATCCAATAAAAGAGAAGCCAATAAGTTGAAGTAGTTTCTTATTAATTTTATATTTCGTCGTTACCTGGTATGAGATTAAATGAATGGATATATATTTGTTCACCTCTAATGTCAAATGCTATAAATGTAGATTCCTTTGATTTCCAGCGGTGCTACCAAAGGGCTTCCCCTCCGTATTCTCTATTTTGAAATCCTATAGGATTCATAAGACATACCACTTCTATTCCTATATTTTTTCTGGTACTGATTTTTTCTTATCCTGTGTTTCACAGGAGGAGGGCTAACTATTCGTCTTATTCAAAAATTTTGTTCCAATGTGTAAAATTATTAGGCATATTTTAAATACCAATAATAATAAAAAAAATCAAATTTGAACAAATTTATTAAATAAGATGACTAGTCAAAATTGATATTACAAGTCAACGGTGTCAATAATTTAAAGATGAAGAAAATACATTAATTCAAAAATCCTGTTTTTCCAGGACTCATTTGAATCGCGGGAAAAAAAATCTAAATCTTATGTTTTTTCTATGAAATTTTTGTACAATTTCATTGAAACTAGTAGTACGTTCAAAAGAGGCCCAATTCTTGTACCAGTTCATAAAACTTCGTTCCTTCTGGGATGGAGCGAGTATAATAAGTTAGTGGCACTTCAATGTCAAGCATGTTATGTTGAGTTTGAACATTGACATGGACCTCAAGCAATTTAACTTTGACCTCTAAATGTTTGAAAAATAAAATTATAAATGTATGGGGCTGCTGCCTGACCCAAACAAAATTTCTCAGCTGGCTAGTGCATATGCCTGCATCTCAATCCTTTTCGTTCTGACAAAACGTCCAGCTTAAGATAAAATATTGGTGTTTTTTTCCAACTGATCTGTAAGGTTCTTTGGCCCATGTAAGCCTGGTTATGTGGTTGTTAGCTAGTGGTATATGGTTTTCCCTCTGAAGTATACCTCATGTGTGTCCTTTATATGGTTGCTAGCCCATGTAAGGATGGAGAACTAATCCACATGGTTTTTTTAGACAACTAATCCACATGGTTTAAGAAATGATTTGTATCACAGTATGATTTATGAATACCGTGTTTTCAGTTACCAGATCTCCCATTTCTGTCCTATTCAATGTAATGAATCCTTGACAGAAATTCGGAAAGAACAATGTACATGATTTAGTTGACATCTGCACTTTATTTGCAGTATTAATTTTTGTGCAAGTAATCAATCAGCTGTTCTTCTACTCTCGCTCAATTCTCTGAAGCACACAGTGATTTCAGGAACACATCAGCGATGTCCCCAATCATCAATAAACCAATAACAGTACAATTAGCAGCCTCATCCAATCACCCAAAAACAATCTGAAATCCTGTCAAGTGCCAACAGCAAGATATGCATTTCTAGGTAGAAAGATAGATGTTATCCAAAGTCTGCTTGCTCATAACTCATAAGACTGACAATGATGAGTAAAAGCCTAACAAGATTGCACTCATAGAATTGAATCGACACTGCAAATAATAGCTCAGGCCTCCTTTGGAATAGAGGATTTTTTTTTCATGTTTCCTGCGTTTTTCCTATGAAATTCCTATATGATTCCTGTGAAAATTATGTGTTCCAACGAATCTCTGAACAATAAATAAATTTCTGAAATCTATTAGATCCCCTTTGGAATGCAAGAATTTCACATGAATCATTTTAATTTCACATGAAAAACACAAGAAACAGGGATTCCTCCATTCCTAAAGAGGCCTTAAGACAATACATCAGGCGCCTCCAAGCTGAGGATTCATCTCATTACCTAGCAACGTCGTAGGCCAAGGCATGATGTAGGGATATATATGGGAATCATACTTCTTCAGGAAGAACTTCTCCAGCTTCGCCGTTTCCAGGCAGAATGACATAAACCAGCAAGGAACATCAGGATCGGTGAAGGTTTCATAAGTCGAGAGGTACACATATCCATCGCTGATCTCAATAACTTTCAATGTAGCATGCTCCTCAGGTGAGCCCTCAGTGAGCTCAAGAACCTCAGCCTGCAAAGGAAACATTTTGTCGAGCATCCATTTCTCGACACCAGTTTCATCTTGTCTCCAGTACCACACAAGAAGCGAGAATATCACGGCGCCGACAATACAAGGTTTCCCATCCTTTGTCTCCCCAACCCTGAAACTGTGGCCTTGCCCCTCGAGGTACTGCGGCAGATCGATCCTGGAGAACCGCATTGTTGCAGTGTCGAGCACCAGCATGTAGGGCTTACTGGTGTGCGTCCAGTAGACGGATCCATTCACCAGCGAGCCGGAGTGAAGCCAGTACTTCTCATCCCCTCTTCTCCGTGTGAAGGCGTGAGCCCAAGGGAAGATCTGCCACTCCCCGGTGTCCGACGAGAAGACCGCGGCGCGCGCCCGCGAATCATCGTGGCAGGTGCAGAGCACGCGAACCGTGCCGGGGTCCTCGTCGTTGTCAGAGGAGTGAAGGACGTAGTGGTTGAGGTAGGTGAAGTAGCCGCAGCAACCGAAGGTGATCTCCTCTGGCGGCCTGGGGACGAGGTCGAGCGCCCCCGTGAGCGGGTTGTAGGCGGCGATCTGGTCAGTGCGAGAGTTACTGAGGAGGACGCGGCCAGCGCGGCAGTCCTGGATCTCCCACCCGGGGGCGGCGTCGTCGTGGTCGCCGGGCACGCGGGTAAGGAAGAAATCGCCGCCACGGACGGCCGCGGCGAGGTCTGGGTCGGAGCGGCGGCGGAGGGGCGCGAAGGTGGGGATGGCGGGGCCGTCGGGGTCGAAGAAGAGGCCGAGCAGCGGGGGCGGGTGGACCTCGCGGAAGCGGCGGCGGAAAGAGCCGGAGGAGCGGACTGCGGCGAGGAAGGTGCGGCAGGCGAGCGCGACGCGGACGAGGCACGGGAGGGAGGGCAGGCGTAGGAAGATCTCGCAGAGGATGTCGTCGCCGAGGCAGGTTATGGTGGTGGGGCTGGCGGCGTTCCCGGACGGCGGCGGTTGCCGGGATCCCATGGTGAGCGGAGAGAGGATGGGTCCGAATATCCGATGGGATGACTTGGAGCGGGTGGGATTTGGGCCATTTGGCTGAGTTCAGCCAGCTCCGCTCGGGGTTTCATTTAGGTGGTGTTTGTTTTCTTGTAAATGAAAAGTGGGTTAGGAAAATAGGTGGAGTTAGATATTATTTTTATTGTTTGTCTAACTGAGAAATAAGTTGAATAGAGAAAGGGATGTGTAACCCTCACTCTTTGGAAATGATAACTCAAAGATGAGGATGGGTTACGGTGAGAAATAGATTTAATTCTCTTGCAACTATGTGAGTCTCACATTTTTTTCCACATCCCAAATCAAATAGTCAAACATGGGTTTGAAAATAAAACTACTTATCTCTAACCCTAACCCAAGCTAGCATATTCTAATATATTTCCCTAACCTCAACTTAAGTAGCTATCCAAACACCACCTTACGGTTTGAATTGATTGGGCATCGATTCGTTAAAAATTACGAAAATCGGTTAAAATTATTTGATATTAAAAAATTAAAATTTTAATGAAGTTAGGTTGAAAAGCTACAGTAAATCGGTCAGTTTTTTCTATTTATAAACTGGTTTTACTGATTTGCAAAATTTTAATTTCTTTTCAAAACTTAAAATCAAATAAAATTCGACTGTTTGGTAACACTGAACTAGACTAATTTCATCAAAAATCGCAAAAACCGATCTAATTTTCCCGATTTTATTAACCTTGGCTCCGCTGGGGCGTAGTACTATTTGTTTGGGTTCTGGTGCGGCATTTCACGAAACACGTCGCATGTGTACCGCTGACCATCCGATGTTGGGAAACAAATATGTCTTAATTATTGTTAACGTTGGGAAAATGATACTAACTTAACTTTTGAACTAATTTCATTGTCCTAAGACAAGAATAAAAGTCCAAATGAAGTTATTCATATATATTTTGCTATTGATCTTTTGTGTTTACGATAATTTAACACAAATATCTCTTTATAAAGTACTCACTCTGTCTTAAAAAATCATTTTAATGGCTGGGCATAAAAATTAAGGAGAGATGAAAAAGTAGAAAGTGTAGAAAAATAAGGAGGGATAGTGAATGAAATATAGAGATAGATTCGTATTGTAAGACAAGAATGATATGTTTTGTGGGATAAATTTTAAATTTTATGATAGGGAATAGATGGTATGCTATGGAGGTATCTGATGATGACTTTACAATAACATTGTTTACTTTTCTTGTTGCTTTTTTATATTACAAAAGATAGAGTGAGCAACGCGATCTTGTTTATATATTCACACACAAAACTTGTTTGTCTTTTTTCCTGCAGGGCTCTTTGGAATTGAGAATTTTTTTTCTATTTTTTATTTTTTTTCTATAAAATTGAATTGATTCATGAAGTTCTTATAGTATAATTTTTTTTTAGGAAAATCCTTCGAACTAGGGATGCAAGTTTTCTAAGGGCCCTTTAGCAGAGCACCTAGCTCCTGATTCTCAGGGGAGCTCTGCTAAACGCTGTTTTTCAGGAGAAGTGATTATTTGATTCTGTGAAGTGGTTCTTTGAAATGAATTAAAGGGTTAGAAGTTGAAAAAAGTAGCTTCTTCTGATTTTGTGAAGTGATTATCTATCTTAATTCTTAAAATTTATCTTAGAGAATAAAAAAATCACTTTCAGCCACATATATACTTTACAAGAGAATCAAGAGCTAGGAGCTCTGCCAAAAGACGCCCTAATTTGTGAGTCAGCCCATAACAAAAAGAAAATCTTAATAGAATTAGAAATCCATCCCACTTATATAAAATTCATCATCTAAATATACTGGAGAGTTGGCTCGTAACTACCTATTAGGAACCCATCTGCATCTAAAAGGAATCTTTAATGATATATTTTTTGAAAAAAATGCCTGCACTATATTCAGACTCCCAGCGTATCTTTGAAATTGTGACTTTCAATAAACAATTTCATTGGTTAAGCATCCTTTCCTTCTTGTTGACAATGCTAAACCCTCATTATCAAGATGCCCATGCATCAAGGTTCAATAGGCTATGAAACAAAAGGTTCAATGAAAGTTAGTTGGTAAAACTAAGACCGAATACTTGCTATACAAAGATGTCAATAGGAATCCATTCTTGATGGATATCAATGCTCCCTCCGTTCTTAAATTGATATCACCATTGACTTTTAACATCAACTTTGACCATTCATTTTATATAAAAAAAATTGGTTTAAATATATAAAATTTTAAGTTGTGATTAAAATAACTTAATGGTAAATTAAATTATAATAAAATATATGATATTTATCAAAATCTTTTAAATAAAACAAATAGTCAAAGTTGATGTTACAAGTCAACGATGACATCAATTCGAGAACAGATGGAGTATATTGTAAGTTGAGGAGTTGTGTGCCAGCTATAAAGAATTCTCTGGAAGATTCTAGAGGAAATTGAATGGATACAATTGTTCATGAGAATTCTTACATGAAATGTGAAAATGTGCACTTGTGACGTCCATGACTACTCATTTGTGATGACTGGTGAGGGCCTGAGTTGTGGAACTTCTTTCTAGCAAGTTGCCCATGATGTGGCACATCTCGTGAAAATGACGTGTGGTTACCACACTCTGGTTCTATAAGAAAATAAATCATGTTTCTTATTCAGAGATGAGTCCTTTCAATTTCATATAGCATTTTGTATTTGCTGGAGAAAAGTGTAAAAAGTAATCAAAGACTAAGAGGAGAAAAAGAAAACAGAGCTTTGGCTAAAATAAAACATGCTATTGTGTTCCTTGAATAATCCGATCACTTTGAATCTTTTGTACATAGCATTTCTGACCTTTTTTTTTTATAAAGACAATATTTTTGCTCACCCAATTGAGGTTACTTTTAATCATCGTCTGTCTTAACTGTGTTGGTCTGACAGTTTTACAACTAAAGCAGATCTTCTCAGAGAGTCCCAAATAGGGCTTTTCAACAGGCTTCAAACTGAAGCGAGTATGATTTGATCTATCTAAGGGTTTGTTTGGCATGGTTTTTTTTTTTCTACCGGCTTATACTACTGTTTATATATTATAGTTACAGTAAAAATATTACTCATATAAGCCATTTTCATCGGAACGGATAAGCCATATTTTTGTGGCTTTTACCAGCTCATACCGTAGCTACAATGTTGCTACAGTGCATAAGCTAGAGCCGGTGAAGCCCGGCCAAACGGCCCCTAAATCTCTCTGTAGTCCATCAATCGGACCACAAGTTCTTAAAATCCTTAAAATGACATATAAGAAACTTATTAAATCATTTTTAGAAACATCACATATTTAGGGTCTCTTTGATAGAGATTATGTTTTATTAAAAAATGCTTATATTTAGGATTAGTCATAAAAATCACTTATCTAGCTTATCTACATAATTTATTTTTTATGTCAAAATTGTTTGGCAAAAAAAGCTTCGATATGGATTATAGTTGATGGGAAGGGAGAAGTGATAAAAGCAACTACATTCATCCTAAAATAAGTGTTCATTTGAGTTTTATGCTGTACCAATGATTTCTATAGATTTTGTTAATTTTAAAAACTTATTATTTATACTTTTAAATTTGTCATAAGAAATATTTTTATAATATTATATATATATATAATTTAATTTACATTTATAGAAATCATTAGTCAAAGATATATTTAACTAGATCCAAATGACCACTTATTCTCGGATGAAGAGAACACTATTTATAGTTTATGGTGTTAGTATAAAAAAATTAATTATAGGTAATAATGGACATAATTGCTTACTATGAGTTTAAGTGTTTGATAAATATTATATCATGAATTGTAATAATTATTTGTAGAAGGACCTGCATAATTTCTACCAAAAAATTAATAAAAATGGTACAGTATTTTATAAGAAAAGATAAATCTCCAAAGTCCTTAAAAACATCCAATCATTTCCTCTGATGATTTTGAATGATGCTTGGCTAGTCATCATTCCACTCCAGAGCTCATCCAATCTAAACCAGAATAATTAAACGCAATCAGCCAGGGCTATCCGAAGTTATATTTATCAAGTCCCGAACTAAATCGATGCTGGATTGCAAATTGCAATGCCAGCAAAAATATCTAGACATGTACGAACACTCTGTTCAACAGTAGCGCCCAGCCCCACCAGCTAGCCAGCCAGCTATGACCTGATTGATACAGTTAAAACTTAATAAAAAAACAGTTTATTTTTTTTATAAAAAGCAGCGAAAAAATAAGTTATTGTTTAGTTTATTTTAAAAAACTATAAAATAAATTTACTGTTTAACATAACTTATGTTTATTTTTATAAATAAGCTGAAAATAAACTGTACCAAACGAGCCTTTGGCTCCGCTAGCTGCTTTGGGTGCCGTTTGAATCCGGTAATTTTAGACACGGGATTTCCACTATCTATCTAAAATTTCCGTCTTTTGACATACGGATTCAATTGCTAGGGATTCAAAACGGGGGGCCTTGAGTGCCTTTTGAATTCGGGAATCTCGAATCTTAAAAAGATCTCGAAATAATTCAATTGCTAGGGACTCAAGGATTTTAGACTCGAAATTTCCACTATTCCATCTAAAATCTCTCCGTTTGATATTCAGCGGCATTTTTTTCATCCGGTTTTTGTCATCGCACGGGGATTCAAACGGGCCTTGATTGATTCCGACCTCCTGAAACTTTTACACGCACCCCCTCCACTGCTTCGAAATTCGTGGCGCGTCCCTCTTCCTCTGCTGCACGCACTCGTGCTCCTCTCTTTCCTCCTCGGCGCCCCCTCCCCCGCGCGGAGACCCTAACCCTACCCGTGCCCTTGCCCAGCGGCGGGCGGCGACGGCAATGGCGTGTACGGCGTGAGAGAGAGCGGGCTGCAGCGGGGGTGCTGCTCGGGGGCAGAGATGTATAAGCCAGGGGGAGGCGGCGGGGCGGGGCTGGACCGGAAGCGGATCAGCGAGGCGCTCGACAAGCACCTCGAGAAGGTGGTCACGGCGGCGTCGCCATCGACGTCGAGGGGGTCCACGGGAGGCGGCGGCCGCGACCACCAACGCCTCGTCGTGCCCTCCTCCGCCACGTCCATCCCTAAGGACCGCTGCTCCGAAGGTGACATCGCCACCATCCTCTCTCTATGTGACATATCGTTAGGTGGGCTGGTGGTGTACATGAATCTGTGGTTTGATGGTGCGCTGGTGAGGCGGTGGACCTGAGTTGATGGGTGGGGTTGAGGTGACAGTAGCATGTGGGCGCGGTCGAAGGGGATCGGTTTTGAAGTTCCATACTTATTGTTCGCCTGCAGATGTGGTGTTGATACAGAGATTTCGGGTGGGCGCGGTTCCGATTTGTATTCAGCTGTTGATTTTCATGTGTAAACGGCTACAACTTGTGGAGCTTGTTGCTTGGTTATTTATGTGGCAATGTTTTATCTTAGATGTGTTCATGTGCTTTTACAGTGCGTTCATACTGTATAGATTTTCAGCACCTGGTTATTCGGAGGATCTCTCCAAGGTTAACTCCGTTTATTCACGGTCTAATACTTTTTTGACATTGGATGTGTCCTTGTGCTAGAAGTTTGAGGATGTTTTAAGTTTCACAGAGTGGGTAGTGTTGTGTTTACTCATACTTCAAAAGCTTAACTTTAATGCTGTAAGATGTATACACTACCACATATTACTATGAGTGAATTCCATAGTCACGTGGATTTTCGTAGTCATCTGTTTCTTGATTGTGGCTTGTTCTATCCGTTTAGTTGAGTTTGAGAGGGGCTGCTTATATTTATATTTATTTACATCATAATCCATAATCACTCATTCCCTAAAACTTTCATCCTTTATTTTTGCAGGGGAATCTGATTCTGATAGTGAAGGATCAGATGTTAGTGGCTCTGATGACGAAGACACCACATGGATTTCATGGTATTGCAACCTAAGGGGGAACGAGTTCTTCTGTGAGGTTGATGATGATTACATACAAGATGACTTCAATCTTTGTGGACTTAGCAGTCAAGTTCCTTATTACGATTATGCTCTTGATCTCATCCTGGATATTGACTCATGTCATGGTAATTTTTCTATGCAATTACTCATGCATGTTATACCTTATGGTTGATGTCGTTAATCTGAACGTATTCCAACTTTATAATTGGACATTGTAAAATCTTTGCTGTTAGGATCCAGATAGCCGTACCTCACAAAACCATGCTAGATATTAAAACAGAGGGTAATTGGAACTTAGGGGATAACTTTTAGTTTCATCCATTCTCTTTGCGGTTAGATTTATCAGCCGTTCCTTGAGAAAGATCATGCCAGACTTGTGGTTTTGTTCATTCTTTTCCAGGCAATTATATGTCTTAATGGTTATAAATATAAGACGCTTCAGAATGCCATCTTCACAACTGGCAATTAATTTGTTTTCTAACAAATGTCTTGTAAGCACTAGTCCATCCGTCCAATTTTATCTGTCATTCTAGCTTCTTCCATTTGTCCCAATTTAACTGTCATTCTCACTTCCCAATGCGTCTGTATCTCTATCTCTCTCTTCATCGTTTTCAGTACATCCCACTCCCATCTTTTCCATCTTTCTTAATTCCTGTGCCTAGAGGCAAAACAACACTTAAATTGGGATGGAAGGAGTAGTTTTTATCCTACTACTGTTTTGCTTACAGATCCACTTTGGTATATGGTCAGGTTATATGGTTAGTTTGAGACCCCTTGGCTTAGTTTCACTACCCTTGCCTATATTAGGGAACTTTCCATGGTAACTGATCAGCCATTTTAGAAGTACCTGATTGCATCAAATAGCTAGGGCTACTATTTTGTGTGTGATGATGTTGTAAGGTCCTTCTACCCTATGGATTCATGCCATAGTTTTTGCACTGCTTCCAATTAACCGAGGCACATGCCTCACATTTTGTGCTTGCATAATGCATGTTATGACTTATAGGATATCAACATTGATTGATTGTGACAAGCTTAGCAACAGTAATCAAATTAATCCATATTTATTTAGTTTCAGTTTCATTTTTTGCTTACTTCTTGATCTCCAAAATGTCTGTTAAATTGGTCTATTTTCTTGTGACTGTTACTTGCTGCTAGGTCTCTTATGATCTCTAAGAATAAAAATAGTTATATCCAAAAGGGATCATCAGGCCTAAATATGTTAGTAACTTTGAAAGACTTCCCTTTATGCCATATCTTTTTTAATGTTTTTCAGTTATGTAATTGTTAGGTGATATATTCACTGACGAACAAAATGAGCTGGTAGAATCAGCTGCGGAGATGTTGTATGGGCTCATTCATGCACGGTACATTCTTACCAGCAAAGGACTGGCTGCAATGGTAAATTTTTCTGCTGGGATTTTCTTTTTTGCTTTTTGATACTTGATAGGATTCTATTTAGAGGGGAGTTTTTTTTGACAGCTGGATAAGTATAAGGACTATGACTTTGGACGGTGCCCGCGAGTTTACTGCTGTGGTCAGCCTTGCCTACCAGTTGGACAATCAGATATTCATCGATCTAGCACTGTGAAGATCTACTGTCCCAAGTGTGAAGACATTTACTACCCACGGTCCAAGTACCAAGGCAGTATCCTAACCATCATCATCTTATTAGATTGTCTTGTTGCTGTTTTTTTCTTCTCATGTGCTGTTTAGGGAGTGGAATGGAGGATGGGATTGGGTCCATTGGGATCAAGTCGGCTTACCGTTTTGCTACAGTATCCAGGTTCAGTTTTTGTTGAAACTGGTCGCCCGGTGAAATCGAGCCAGACCGGTTTCACTGGGTTTTCACAAAAAACCGACCAGTTTTCATCGGTTTCATGAATCTTGATAGGGATTGGGAAATGAAAGTAAAATATACACCCTTCTTTCATACATCCCACTAAATCTCAATCCTTCATCTATTTCATAATTCCAAACCCACCTTACATTTCTCATTTGCCAAACGCCACCTGGATGGGTTGCAAAAGTTTTTCCGATATGTACTAACAGCCACAATTCTGTGTCAGTATTCACAAAGTACCTTTAAACAGTTAACTAATCACATGGCTGTCACGTTAATGTCTAAGTCTGAGATGTTGGTTATGGCTTAGTATGGGAGGTCAACTAACTTTCAGTCTTAATTGTTGTTCCATGGTTGTGGAGAATTTCCAATTTTGTTATATTCTGCTCTTTTCTTGACCTTATTCAGACATCGATGGAGCATACTTTGGGACAACATTTCCCCATCTGTTCCTGATGACATACGAGCACCTCAAGCCTCAGAAGCCCTCACAGTGCTACGTGCCTCGTGTTTTTGGCTTCAAGCTCCACAAGCCATGACCCAAGTATATTTGGCTATTAAGGTCGACTAGCACCGAGAAGAAGAGTTTTTGGAGCTCCAGAGGCACTTGAAGACCACATAAAAACACCCCGTGGAGAAGTGGCAGATCGGTACATTGAAATCATCCTGCTGCACGCTTGTACCTAGGCTGGACGCATGTCTAGCATTTGGTTGTAGCTCTAAGGACACACACCAAAGTTGTTGTAACCTAAGTGCAGTTCTTTGATTAGCAAGTCTTAAACGACCTGGGATGTACTATATGGAATGTTATTTGTGGCTTTGTGCTGGAACATGTTATTCTTTCTATGCCTAGCTACTTATCCTTTTCTCAACATGGTGATTCTTTCAACGTGAATGCCCTGTTAATTTGTGACAGGTGCGTTCATTGACTCTGGAGTTTGTTTGTGCAGGGGCAGGACCGTCGGTGAAATTGCGGCGGAAGAATTTCATCACCGAGGCAGGGTTTATGATTTCGTTTAAACCGTTAAAATCGGTCGAGACCGGTTTATTGAAAATCGCTTCAAATTGAAAATTTAAAATTTGAACAAACTGATATAGTTTTACTGGTTAACTGGTCGGTTTTTTCGGTTTTTATGGTTTTAAATTTTAAAATTTAAAATTTATCGGTTAACCGATCGGTTTGATCGGTTTTACTAATTTATCGATCGGTTTTTGAAATTTTGAATTTTTTTAAATTTTTAAAACAAAAATCGGTTGTCTGGTAAAATCAGATCGAATCGGTTTCACGGAAAATTATAAAAATCAACTAGTTTTAAGTGGTTTTGTAAACTTTGCTCCGGGGACGGCACGAAGCAGCAAGCTTGCCCACGGCAGCGTTGTCGCAAGGGGCAACATGCCTTTATTTTGATAATCAGCCCAGCACATCGCTGTCCTAAGCAGAAAATGTGGCCCGCTTCCCAGCAAATCAATTCCCGGGGTTGGGGCAAACAGATACAACTGTTCAGCAGCCAAGAAATTTCATTTGTTCCACGGCAAATGCCACTTTTTACAGTGTCCTGTAGCAAAATTGACCCTGTTTAATTAAACTAACCAGACACTGCCGTACATGGGAGGACAGTCGTAGTTCCCTTCAAGCAATCACGATCCTCCTGATTATACAGTTAGCTTCAAAGCAGAAACTTAAGTTTTTCTGACTTGCAAGTCAAAATGTGCAAGAACAAACGATTAAGCATCTGTAGAAAATAATGTATATGACTCTGGTCATAGTTTTAGCAATATAACATGAGTTCCCAAAAAAGAAAAAAATGAAACAGAAGAATGAACCATTCCGTATCAGGATTTCTCAGAACATCAGTTGAACGATCATCATGATTGAAATTAACACCATTGAACACGAGATCTCAGTTGTCTGTTCACGAGCAGGGAACAAAGCATATGAAAAAAGAAATTTGGACTTGAAATTTTATTAGAGCTATGGAATTGACCATCTATTTCTTCTGATTTAAGCATCAACTCAGATTGAAAACTGAAAGCAGCAAACTAGGTCTCAGAGCACATACAAATGTTCAGGTACAAAAATAAATCCATGCTTGATTCAAGTAAAAGAAGAAACATACATCTTTGTTTGAGATGGAGTATAGTTTATTTAAGATCATTCCCTCCATCCTGTGCCCATGAGTTTGCAAACTTCAACTCATATTCTAAAAATGTTGATGCAAAAGATGAGACAACTTAAAAAGTCATCAATTAACCAGCCAATGCAGAGTTGAGCGCACTGTGAACATCGACTCCGATCTGAGCCTCAGCCTTCTCCAAGTCAGTCGATGCTGATCCAAGCTTAGCGGTGAATTCAGTGAGGCCTTTCTGGACCAAGCTTGGGTCGATCTGATCCAGAGGGACAGCTTCAACAGCCACGATATCAGCGACAGAGTTTGCATGGACAAATGCAAAGCCACTGCTCACAAAGTACTTGGTAATATCATTTCCCTCATGTACAGAGAGAACACCAGGCTTGAGCTCTGCAATCGTGGCAACATGTCCTGGCAAAACACCCATCTGTCCAGTTGTAGCTGGTACAATTACCATGTCAACCTGAAAATGGGTCAATGGTGTCATGTAAATGAAAAGAAAACACAACAAAGTTCCCATATAAATAATACTCACGGGAAACAAGGCACAATAACCATATTATAACTCTACAAGAAAGCACTGTACACTAGCAATTCATTCAGACAAATAGCAATGACAAGACATGACTGTAGATTATCTAGAAACATATATGCAGTGATACAGAGTAATATAAAAGAAGTAATGTTAACACATTAATAGCTCAACATAAACCATGTTCAACAATTCAACATAAACACATACTGTCATTTTTTTCTATGGTAACCGGTAAGTTAAACAAACCACAGAAATTAGCTCTTCAGAAACAACCCAGTACACAGCAATCTATCAAGAAATAGGCCACATGTCATCATAAATGACATAAGAACAGATGAAAGAAGAAATCTCTTGATAGCACTAAGTTATATGTACTGACAAGAAACTAAGCTGCAAACATTCGATTTTTTTTTTTTTTGGAATTATTCAGCACAGCAAGAAGCATCACAAGCAAATGCTAAAATTTTTACATAATAATATAGATAAACGTTAATGCAGCAGTTAGAAATAACTTATTAACACACATACTAAAATGTAGTTTTACAATACAATCACTACAGAAGGA